>ML211221.1:0-47356 GCA_004369055.1 Polyporus arcularius HHB13444
TAAGGCTTCTCAATTATGATTAAATATGCCCGCGAGGCCGATAGTATCAATATATATCAATACAATGGTATCAGGACCTTCTATTGTAACGTATCGTAATCACCCTCTATTTTTACTCATATTTACTTATATCTAGTCATGTTTATTAGATTATAATGACTGAAAGTCACAGGGTCCGGAGACTTGCCTGGAGTTGCGTGCTTTCATCTAGTACCAGCTCAATGGATTGATTCCGAGCTGCTTAGCACCTTCTGATCACAGAGTGAGTGTTTCGAGAGCAGAACTTTGTGGTTGTCGGCGGCTGCACTGTCCGGATTAGGTCATACATAATTAGACGCCGCTGATACTGACGCCTATTGACCCTAAATTTCCCCCCTTCGATGGACTTATTAGGTGCCCATGACGGATCCCTGCTCAAACTCAAAGACCGGGACGTTGTATGTGCTGAAGACTCATACAGGATGCTCGAAAACATGTTCGTAAGGTCACGTGCATGTAGTTGAGAATACGATTAATACGAGGTCCCGCAATATATTGTATTTATAGTTAATTGTATTCTATTCGATTGTAGTCCCCGGTTTTCGGAGTATGAAGAGTTCCGTATCTACTCGTAGTTCTGATTAATAATCGGAGTATAATTGAATATATTTTTATTCTTGAGAAGCCTTAGCGGGCAGGCATCGCACCGCCACCTCACAGTGGCGTGGGATCGGCTCGTGCTGGAGGCGCCCGAGAACTCGTTGCCAGGAGCACGCATCGTGCCAGCGCAGCAGTGTTCCTCCAGAGACTGGAGTGTAGTTCGTCGCTACTCCAGGCTGCTCCCCAGTTTGGGGATCGAGTAGTATGCAGTCAAGTTCGTAGCAGGGGCTGACATGGTCAGCCGCGACGTTGCGTCGCGCAGCACTTCGGCTGGAGCCGCCGCTGGGGCGGCAGGGACTTAGTCCCCTTCTAAATTCTTCTGCTTCTTCTACAGGCGAATTGATAGGGCCCGGACATCTCATACGTGTCTTTGGTCGAACAGGAGACCGAATACATAGCTAAAAGCCGCACGGCATGGCGTCTCCAAGTGCCATAAACCGTGGGAGAACCGACCATGGTGGTGGTATAGAGAAGAGGAGTCCCTAGGCGCTATGTACTTACATGAGCAGAGATGAGCAGCTCACTTCAACTTGCCCTAAAGCCCATCCGGGGAACTCCCACGCCACACCTTTGCTGCAACTTGCAAAGCTTGCTTTAACTTCAAGCCAGCAACCATGAAATGGGAGCCTCATGTACCACATGCCGAATCTTCACTGTTCAGGAGGTATCATCCACTCAGATCCACAAGACCGAGCGACAATTTGAGGCGACGGTGGGTGCGAACTTTCGGAGCGCCCATACTTCGGAGCGCCAGAGGACGGTTGCTCCGCTGTATGGGCGCTCCGAAAGTTCACAGCTTGCTTGCCCCGCTGCTGAAGGTGAAGCTTCCGTCCTCCCACCACAACATCATCCAGTGTGTATCGTCAATGTCTTGAAAATGCTTCTTCCCATATCCCTGTTTGTAGCTCTTCCATCTTTCCTCCTGTTCGCACAAGCACAGCAGCAGCTTTCCCTGGATACCGTCGTCGACCTCGATTCATCTAAGCTTCAAAGTCCACCGTCCTTCAAGCTACCATCGGACAGCAATCCACTCTATGTATCTATTGCACTCTGCGCGAACTCGGACAGCCCCCCACGCTTCTTCGTTTCCAACGACACGACATTCACGCAGCCAGGCCCCGGGGATGTTGACAACGTGAGCGTATTCGAGGTCATAGTGGGATCAGAAGGATTTGGTAGCTGGACGGGGATGCTCGCCAATGGAGGAATCCTCTCGATTCAGAAGGGCAGCACGACAACTCCCTTCGAGGTCCTCGTGTCAGCAAACAGTATGTTGTTACGCTGTTACTGCATGTACATCATTAGCTGAAGCATACGAAGATGCAACATCTGAATCTGACTATCCTTATGTCGGAGACACCACTTCGAACCAGGCACTTGTGTTCTCTCCGCCGTTCTCCCCCGTGCTTATAAACGAGCCGAGCTACCCAAACTATACTCTTCCTTCCGCCAACCTTTCCCTCCCCGAACCGCCGTCAAATCCGTCCAACTACTCCCTTGTATTCGCGAACTCGTCTTCACCAGCGCTCAAGTCCCTTCCACGCACGACATGCGCCATCCGTGCTACTGCACTACAGGGCAGCAGGACCGGCGTTGAATTCCTGACCACCAATCAAAGTCAAGGTCTGTGGTTGAGAGACCAAGACGGCTGGCGCTGGCAATGGTTCATCGGAGGCCTTACCCCTCGGACCAATTATACGGCCTACACGCTACAGAACGGAATGCTAGCTGCATCCAAGCCCCTCAATTTTGTAACTAAGACAGGTCCGTGTATCCTTCTACCGCCGCGTTTGACGAATTCGACACTAAATTAGGCTTACCTCGGCAGCTTCGTTCAATTGTCCACTAGTTCACAACCTGCCGTTCTGCCCCTCAGTATCATATGCGGTGCCCTTGGCCCCGCCGCGAGCACCAGCCTCCGCTCATACTGCCTCCACACTTCCTCGTAACATAAGCGACACCATTACCTCCATCATGGCCAACTTCACCACCACGCTCACCACGCTCGCCTGCGGGCGCGACAACTACAGCCCGCTCGTCACATGTGCAGACTGTCAACAGGCGTACCGTACTTGGCTCTGCGCGGTGTCATTCCCGCGATGCGGTGAGACACCCGCCTCATCTTTGCTCGCGACAACCCCAAACTCGCAGGCGCAAGTGCCGCTACCGGCGCTGCAGAGCGTGAAGGCGGGCGCGACGCCCCGTAGCATGATCCTGCCTGCGTTCTCGTCCGCCTACGAGACGCTCCTGCCATGTCTGGAGACGTGCAACGCCGTGGACCGTGCGTGTCCCGCGTTTTTGGGGTTCAAGTGCCCGCTGCCGCGCTTCACCGCCTCGAGAAGCTATGGGGTCGGGTACGTGGACAGCGGGGACGACGGGGAGGTGGGCGGTGGGCAGACTGGGGTCGCGCAGGATGTGTATGGGAACGTGTGGTGCAATGCAGGTTGAATTGTTGATTCTTGGGTAGGCTCCCGGTGCGAGATAATTCATTGCTCTGTGCGCTCTTCTCATCATGTCAGGTAGCGCAAGAACCACAATTGCCCCGCTGGCATAGCATCGGTGCTTGTTGCGCGAAAAGGTCGATCTGAGGCCGTAGCGCACTATTGCAGTGTGGACCACACCTCTGCATCTGACGTTCAACTGAGAGAAGCCAGGAGACAAGGGAGCAAGATCCCAGAGAGCTTAGGCGGGTGCCAAAATTTGGGTTTCCATACACCTGACATTCAAGTGGCTACTAAGACTGGATATCCCGTCTCCACTCCGGACGACTCCAAGCGCTCTACAGGTCTTCCCCATATTTTGCCCTCTCTTGAGGAGAGTGCCGTTGCTTCGAGGCGAGGAGCAGCCCGGCATCTGGCACAATACACGCTCAGTTTCATCCAGCATATGCATACACAAGCGCTAGCTGTTGGTACACATCATCTCTCGCCGCGTCGTACGGCTCCGAGCGATTGACACTAGCACATAAGTCGAGGTCAGATACCCATTTCTTCACCCCGAGACGTGCTAAATGTCTACAGATGCCTCGCCTCCTCGCTTGCTCTAACCTGAGCATGTCCGCCAGGTGACTGCGCAGTGCGCGACTTCTATGTACACGGCCCCAGAAGGTCTGCTGAGGTTCCCACCCTCCGACATCGCGCACACCGCTGCTAGTGACCGTGAGGAGGGCCGACAATCCTGTGGCGTAATCAAAGACAGATCGCAGCTTGCGGCGGCTCGTGTCGAGCGGCCGATACAAAACGTGGTAGGGGAGGCGGCATGGTGGGAGTGGACCTCTCGGCGGGCACACAGCTCCCAAAACTCACAAGACGTACGCGAGGATAAACGAGCGGAAGAGGTCCGACAGCGGGCGAAGGCAGCAAAACGTTGGATCGCTGACGAAGATCGTGCATTCATTTGAAGATGCCAGGAGCTACCTTCCTCCCACCGGATGGCATCGCACTGCTTATCGTCACCATTCCGACGCCCAGTCGCCATTGCCCGTCGCGCGACCTGCTCCGCTCTGCCTATCCTACGCAGTACGTCACGGGCTGAGTATCAGACAGTATATATTCCTCAACGCCTCGACCGCGATATTCATCAAAACGCCATCATGGTCGCAAGCATCACTTCCAATCGCGACTTCGACGCTTCCACCACCGCCGAAGAAGTCGCTACGGCTCTTTCCTCCTCAATCGCCGGAAAGACCATCCTCGTTACTGGGGTAACCCCTGGCGGCCTAGGAGGCCACTTCGTCAAGGTCGTGGCGAAGCACCAGCCGAAGCTACTCATTCTCGCAGGGCGTAGCGCAGTTCAAAGTGCCGAAACGGCCAGAGAGCTCGAGGCCGCCCATCCTGGCGTTGCAGTTCGCACACTCGAGCTCGACCTTAGCTCACAGGTCAACGTCCGCAAGGCGGCGGCGGAGGTCCTCTCTTGGCAAGAACCTGTGGACGTCCTTGTCAACAACGCCGCCGTCATGGGTACACCGTACGGGAAGACCGTTGACGGCATCGAGTCGCAGTTCGGAACGAATCACATCGGCCATTTCCTCTTCACAAATCTCACCATGTCAACCTGCACGAGTCCAGTACGGGCGGTCGCGTCGTCAACGTTAGCAGCGCTGGACACCGTCGGAGCGACATCCGTTGGGACGACGTAGGCTTCCAGGTGAGCTGCTCACCGGGTACCGTGATAGTTATCGGGTAGCACAGCTGATCATGATATCCTTGCCAGGATGGCAAAGTATACCACAAGTTCCGTGCGTACGGCCAGTCGAAGACAGCGAACATATTGTTCTCCGTCGAACTCTCTCAGAGGCTCGGATCCAAAGGTCTCCAGGCGTTCTCCCTGAACCCAGGGGCCGTAGCCACCAACCTCAGTCGGTATGTTGTCGACGGGGACGGCGCCGCCGCCAGTGAGTATGCAATGAGTTACGCATTCGATTTGTGACGTGATACTGACGAAACCGCGCAGAGGCTCTTGACAAAGAGATGGGCTACAAGCAGGGCTCTGATACATTTCAGTATACTTGGAAGAGCCTCAGTCAGGGAACAGCGACCCATGTCGTCGCCGCGTTCGATCCCAAGCTAAGCGGTGAGTGTGTGCGCCCAGGAGCTGTTCCTTGCCAGGCTGACGATGATACACTGTCTCTCTACCAGAGCACAACGGGTCGTACCTGCAAGACTGCCAGCTTGCACCTGATGACGAGTTGCAGCCATTTGCCGCCGATAAGCACAGTGCGACGAGATTGTGGAAGTTGAGCGAGGAGCTGGTCGGCCAGAGGTTCGAGTACTGAGCGCAAATGCGGACAATGCGCACGTTGTACCACGTAAAAGGTAAGTCTCAACCAAATCAACTGAGTTGCCTTCTCTCAGCCATGGCACACCATCATGACCTGCAGGAATACAGTCGAATGTAGTGACCGACGAACCTGACCGAATTCTTCAACCAATTCGGTGCTCCGGATGACAGCGTCCCTCGACAAATCGTTACTAGATAACAGTGGTCTACTGGCAGCGATTCGGCAGAGAACGTATCGGCATCATGGCTGTACCCTGCACCCGAGACAGGTATGAAGTGGCACGGACAACGAACTGATCGTTCTGCCCTCGCCATCTCCGTAAGTTAGACGGCGACGCTCGGCGTGAGACCATCCTCGCGCGGCAAGTTTTGTCCGAGAGCGACGACGTCCATCCTCTTCCTCCTCCTTTTCCTCCTCTTCGACTCCGGCAACTGTATGTCTTTGAGCCGATTCTTCTCTCGCCGCGTACTCCTGGGGGCAGCGGTGATAACGCTGCCACCGGCAGCTCTGGCTTATCGTACTATCACCCGACTCGAGGCCAAATATCCCGCCCGCCGTCCAGAGACATTCTCAACGGAAGCACTCCGATCCCCGTCCAACCCAGCAACGCAGCACACCCCCTACGTCGATATATACTCCACCCGTGTCCCGATCGCTGGACTGCGACCGCACTCTGCGCAGGGCGGCCCGAACAGCGTCGAGGAGGCATGGGCCCGCGCGTTCTTCGAGAGCCCAACGATGAGGGCGGAAGGGCAGCTCGTCGCCTTCTCGCGTTCTCCTGGGGCGTGCGGAGAGCACGGCTTCCACACGGGCGAGAAGCTGCTCAACGGCCTGTTCGAGGTCCGCCGCGCGCCCGCACCAGGCACACCGCTGCTGGTGAGCTGGAAGATGGCGGACGAGCCAGTCGCCTTCTTCACGCGGATCGCGGCATGGGGCTATCCGTGGCGGCTCATGTCGGGCGGCCGGCATGAGTTCCCCGTCGGAGAGGTGGACGCGGAGGGCATGGTGGAGGTGGGCTTCTCGGCGGCGCATGACTACGAGGTCGTGCAGGAAGAGGGCGACGCGCAGAAGACGATACCCCAGTGGACGAAGAGGTTGCATAGAGCATACGCTATGTGGCTGTTGGACGAGCGCGCGGAAGAAGTCCGGAGGCGGGCGAAAGAGGCGGGACCAAAGGACGTGCAGTAGAAGCACGTGCGCATAACGCTGTTATATGTGTTGATCGTCAGCTGCAGAATATGTGTCTTTGCGTACCTTCATCAGTCATGCGGCGGTGATTGGGTAGTGGCGCAGGCGGTCGATCGAGCGGACGGGCGGACGTGCAGTTCGAAAGCGTGTTCGTCCTAGAAGTACAGTCGCACCTACATGATGTTGCATCGCAGACCATCCAAACTCAGCCCAGCATCTAGCTCGTGTCCATCGCCTCCTCTGCGCCCCTCCCGCCGGTGATGTGCGTGATGTCCTCCTCGACCACAAGTGCGCGGACATCCTCCTTCGTCCATTCGGTCGTCCCGCGTCGGAAGGTGTACGAGCGCTCCTTCTGCACACGCTCGTTGGGCTTGACGAAGTTGCGGAGCGTCTCGGTGTGCGACGCGGTGATGACGCAGGCATCGACGTTCGAGCCGGAGCCGAGATCGTTGAAAATACCGGCGGAGACGGCGGCGCATACCAGATCAAGTGCTTCTGCGCGCTGTAAGTAGTCCAATGAGTTCGACGATGCAGGCAAGATGAGAAGTATGCGAGGGTATTGGGAATATGGACTTCGCGGTGGGCCGGATGGAAATTCAGGGAATCGTTCCGGATGGGAACTGCTTGGGAAATGGACGAGACGGACATACCTCCATGTTCGGTTTCCATTGCGCCTCAAACACCGCCATAGCTGCCAGACTACCCGAGCCCATCGTCACATATGGGAGCTTGTCCGTAGAACCGTGTGGATGGATCGTGAACAGTTGTGGGCCCGTGACATCGACGCCACCGAGGACGAGTGCTGCACCAATTTGCCCTTGGTACCTGATGAACGCGTCAGTCAAGCACAAATGGCGCGTGAATGCAGTAACAAGCGTACCGGAAGAGCATCTGCTTGAGCATGGTCATGGCAGTCACTACCCGCGGCTTGCGACCGGTCGAAAGTGAGTGCAGTTCCATGTTGGAAGAAATGAGGGCGGTCGTGAATTCCGTATCTGCTGCTGTTCCAGCACCACAGCATCGGATGTTGTCTGTAATATAGTGGATCTATCATGGAAGACGTATAAACGGCCGTGTGCACCAAGCCTGGAGGCACACGTACCTTCTCGCAATTCTTGTCCGCGACGATGGGGCCTTCCGTCGCACGAGTATCCGCGCCCAGGATAACGCCGTCCTTGAAGAGACAGCCGACGATGGTGGTACCGGTGCTGGTGGCCTTGGGCAATGGGATACCGCGCTCGGTCAAGAAGTTGTTCCTAAGCTCCAGGTCAGTGTCCCGACATTGCTCGCGTTCTCTGCAGACGTACCGAACTTCATTTGTGAAGTCAAAACCAGGCCCAGAGTATACAGATGCTGTCGCCATGTCGTGCTGTACGATGTGGGAGACAGGAACGACGATGAGGAGGAGGAGGAGATGGCGGTCTGAGGCTGAGGTTACGCGTCGCTGAGCGCGTCAGTGGACGCGCGTCAGGACGGACCCCGGGGACCGCCATCGCGACCTTCCAGGCCACCGTCGCTAGTCTCGCGCAGCGGCACAGCGTCGCCGAGTATCTTCTTCCTTCCTGCCCTCATCACGCCCGCTCGACGAACATGGACGGCTGGAGCAAGCTTTCATCTGGTCTCGCAGGCCTCAACATCGGCCAGTCCGCCAACAAGCTGGCGAAGGGCCTCCAATCAAGCGTGCAGGCAACGCGGGAGCGTCTTGGCCAGATTGCTCCGGATGAGATAACTGAGCTCCCCCAGGGTACGTGCTGTGCATCGCGAGGAGAAGAGAGTGACTGGATGACACCGCTGGTTCGCAGAGTACAGGGATCTGGAGGCCCGCGTCGACAGTCTTCGCACCGTGCACCTCGCGCTGCTCAAGTACGTTCTCCGTTCGCACCGTACCAGGGGGAATCACCAACTCCGCGTTCTCGTGCAGGGTCACGAAGGTCTACGAGACCGAGACATACGACTACCCCACGCAAATCCAGGAATCTATCACCGAACTCGGCACGACCATCGGGCACGGCATCACCAACTTCGCCGCCGCCAACCTCAAGGGCACGAACCTGCCTACGCCCGCCCCCGTCGAGACCGCCGCTCCTCAGCACAAGACCCTCCCTCATGCCATCGGGCGCGCAGCGACGAATGCTGCTGCCGCTATTCACTCGACCACTGGTGACAACGAGGACAAGCTCGGTAAGGCCCTGCACGCGTACTCGGGCGCGTGGGAGAAGATTGCGGAGGCACGCGTCGAGCAGGACGCTGTCATCAGGGAGCGGTTCCTCCTCCCGTGGCAGACGACGCTCTCGACGAGCATTGCGGTCGCCATGAAGGCGCGTCAAGCCGTCCGTGTCAGCAGACTGGAACTCGATGCGGCGAAGCAGACGTGAGTATTGACTACGAGATACCCGCGACTGATAGTTGACCGCTGCGCAGGCTGAAGAACGCGGGCCCGGCGAAGCAGGAAGCTGCCCGCCTTGAAGTCGAGAATGCAGAGGATGACCTTGTGCAGAAGACCGAGGTCGCGATCACGCTCATGAAGACCGTGCTTGAGAACGTGAGTTGACGCGTGATTGCTGTGCACGGGCTTTTGCTTACACGTTCGTGCAGCCTGAACCCCTCAAGAACCTGAACGAGCTCGCAAAGGCTCAGGTATGTGCTGGTCGTGCGCATCGTTGTTCAGTCACTGATCCAGGCTCTACTCTACGTAGCTGATGTTCCACGCCACCGCAGCAGAGGCGCTCTCATCCGCGCAAGGCGAGATTGAGGAGCTCAGCGTGGCGGCCGAGGGCGAGTACCGGTACGTCTTCTATCCACTTATGCACGTTTAGTCTCTGACGTCTCAAAACCCCTGCAGTAAGACGCGCGACCACTAAACCCACTTCCTCTATCTCGACGTCTCTCTGTCTCTCTGCTCTTCCGCGCGATGGCCCTGCGAATCCCTGCTGTATCACCGTGTCCACTCTTGTCCGTGAATCATGAGTCTTGCACAATATCCTTCGGAGGCGGAATGTATGTATTGTAGAGCTGCATCTTGATGAGATCAAACCCTCCTGGTATGGGCTGGAGGCCACGCTTTTCGCCCCTCTCGAATCCATAACGATACTACGTTGATAATAGATATTGCAATGCGGATCCGCAACATGGAGAGCATACGACATGGGTATCGGGAAAGACAAAAAGAGACAACGAGAGATCTCGCTCACGCCGGCCCATCCTCGGTGTCGGACCACAGGTCGGGCTCATCCAGCTGGCAGCGCAACGTCCACCGCAACGACGCTCGCCCTGCCTCTGTGCGCATGCGCTCAACGAGCTCCTCCCGAACGCTATCAAAGCGGGTCCTCAGCTCCTCTGCGTGCTGACGCAGTCCCCAGAGGAAATCAACGAAGCGGACCATGCCATCCTTGCCCATATCAAATCGGTGTTGCGCAGTGTTGCAATCGGCGATGTAAATGCACTGTCATCTGTGAGTCTGAGTAACAGTCGCAATTATGTAGGACAACCGGCAGAACGACGTACGCTGTCCTCGGATGAGTACCAGGTCGAAGAGACGTAGCCGTGCTGTCCGCTCGTGGCGAGTCCGTAGACGGGGAAATCCTTGATCCCCAGTGCTGCGAGGAATTGCACAGCGCTCACGCAGTTCAAGCGTTGCTTGTTCCGTGTTGAGTCATCGAGACCGCATTCGTGGATTTGGTGGTTGACTAGCAGGACAGGGAGGTGGAGAACATGGCGCAAATTGTCCCCGATTGTGCCGGTTACTGCCTCTTCGGTGGTTGGGGTGACGAAGTATGCTATGTCCTGCAGGAAGGCCTGTGCGGCATCTAGGTCCAGCCCATCCAGGAGGTCGTCTATGACGATGGAAAGCGCAGCGTCGACGAATCCGCTGAGCGGGTACCGCTTCAGGCGAGCGGAGAGTTTCCTGACTTCGTGTAAAGCCGCAACTTCTGGAGTCCAACCCTCAGCTCGAGGGCTGCGCGTATCGTCCGCAAAAGCACAGAGGTATGCAATGTCTGTGCGCATGCGCCGTGCATACCGCCATGCGGCGCGGACTTCTTTCCCGACATCTTGTGTAGGTCGCTCCTCGTCTGCATCTAGATCGATCCCCCTGAGCTTCCTGGAGAGGGCGGTGCCTTCGTCGGCCACAAGGTATGCATATTCATACACGAGATCCAATATCTCAGAATGCGGCATGGGCACAAATTGTTCTGTCGAGCGTAGGACCGCATCGTACTCGGCGCATCGCGAGTACCTGACAAGCGACCTCGGCCTGCAATATCCCGAGTCAATCCATGCCAGGCTTCGCTGAAAACTAAATTCACTTACAGGCAGCTGAGAGCCATGGCGGAACCAGGTGCAGAGCTCAGCAAGTCGATACACCAGCTCATGGCATCATCCCATATCTCGAGAGCCCGATCACTTTCCTTGATCAATTTCTGCAAGACCTCCTCCTTGGCGAATATGGCGAGTGCCTCGAGCGCAGGGTGGGATCTGGGGTCGTAGCCGACATCGCCGGGGCGCACCGTGACGCCGACGCCAATGAGACCGACACCCGGGGAACTAGTCTCGAGTTCTTGTCGGACCTGCGTGAGAGCACACAATGTCTCAGCTTCGTCTACTCTCAGCGGACGATGACATACCTCTTGTGGCCTCGGCATGGGATACATGAGCCTGTAGTATGGGTTCAGCATCTCTACGTGCCACTCATGCACAGGCCCCCTTCGGAGAAGAGACAATGTGAGTACATGGTGGTCCAAAGACCACTGTGCAACGCTGAGAGTGATATCGTTGAGTTCTGGCCGCTTCATGAATATTCTCTCCTTGCGCCCCATGTCTCCCGGCGCTGGCGCCTCCATCATGATTTGAGTCTTCTTATCGCACCTCTCCTCATCCCGCTTCTCCTCCTCTTCTTCACTGAGTTCGCAGGAGCACCATAACGATTCATCGAGTGTCCTATATATCCGCAGTTAGTGTGCTACACATGTGCGCAGGTGGAAAGCTCGCAGTACCATCCATCCGGGGGTGAATGCCACATGAATCTGGCAGGCAAGTCAGTCGCGCACTACTAGAACATCGAAGCACTGACGAGGGAGAAACAGTATGTGAGACATTCCCTGTCTCTGCATTTGTAACCGAAGCTCTAGGACTTCGGAAGGGTCAAGCATCAGCGCGATACATAAGTAGCAGGCGGAGCGAACCTTTGCTCGAAAACGTGATCACGCCATGCCCTCACCCTTCCACCTTTTGGACTGAGTACCTCATGTTGTATGCTGCGATCTGCGCGCCAGAACATCTCTGGCTTAATAGGCATCCGACAGGTCAAGTGTGCGTCCTTCGCGGCGAGACTAACAATCCTGAGGAAGCGCATGAGCGCCCAAGCTTCGGAGGGTTCGTCTAGGTTGAAAACTCCATCGGGCCCTGACCCTGCAAGGCAAGGAGCAGCGACATGCGCAACAGCCTATATGCCATGTGTCAGCCAGTTCAACGAGGATCTTATAAACACCAGGCTTAACTCTACTATCGGTCGCAGAATAGTCCATCCATGCGAACAGGACTTGAAAGGACTGGTAGTCCGCTACCGGGTGGCGAATCCCAATGACCGGAAAGTCATGGGCAACGGCACGTTTCTGGAAGAGAGCGCTACGTAAGAGAGATCCGATATTCAGCTCGTCAGCTATGCACACAATAGGGATGAGGGGATAGGGATGAAGCGGTGTCGCCAGGAGTTGGCCTTCGAAGGTGGAAGGGGATACGCTCTCGTACAGCTGGAATGGGGGTAAGGGATTTGGCTCTTCTGACGCACGGGCATAAGTGAGGTGTCTTTACTATGAATACAGACACCAACCGTCTACGTATCCGGTCGCAACATTACCCACTTGTGGGCAGATATTCTTATTACTGCCCACGCATGTTTCGGCATCATCCAGTGTAGCCGGGAGGTTGACAAGTGAAGTGTCTGAGCAAATATAGTGAGCATGACTCCACATGCAGAGGCTCGGTGTACAAACGCGTTCGGTCAATGACAGGCATGAGAACCAGTGCGGTAGCAACTGCGTTTGTCGCGGGTAATGTTTCACAACAGTCCCGATGTGAGCGAGCGAATGTAGTGTCGAAGCTTGTTACAACCTGTCAGCGACTTCCGTTCAATACAATGCAGTGACGAATCTCACTAGATCGCAGCATCCGATAACTCCTCTCTAGCCACGCATGCCAGAGCTCTTCGCCACGGAAAAATCTTGCCTATATGCATCTTCCGCCACCATGAAAGATATGTCCAGATGCAGTTGAGTACGCGGGACTGCGGGGTGAAAGAAAGAGAGCGCTCAGATGCGTCCCCGGTAGCCCAAGAGGAGATCAACTCACTTCTGGTATGAGCTGGCTGGAGCCACGAAGACCGAGGATTTCCGCAATTCTCTGCGCGTTCTCAGGCCAGGCCGCCACATTGTCGAAGGAGAGAAGAGCAACGTCCCCGCCGAGTCCTTGGACGGTGCGTGAACTTCGCCGTGATCGTGGTTGCACTTCCAAGTCGGCCATAACGATATGCAGTTTCAGATAGCCTAAGAGACTTAGAGGTGCGTGTGTATGACTTCGAGTTGTGGAGATAAGTACAGTGGCGAGTTCGGAGTGAGTGGTCTGTACTTGACGTGTCACGGAGGATGGACAGCACAGCCATCGACGCTGACGCTCGGGGGACGCCGCTCGGCGACCAACACCTCCGAGTCCTACTCGAGTCCGCCCTATCATTCCAAACGTGCCCTGCGTGTTGACAGTTGTTCTCGGTTACGCCTGAGGCAGGACTTCTATCATTACATCATTTGTGAATGTGATGTAGTACTATGCATATTGGCCATAGGTGCGTCATGACCTCAGGCTGCCAGTGCTCGTGCGGTGAGTCGGAGTCCCGCCAACGAGCTTAGGCTCGGGGATCATGGTGAGTACTATTATCATTATTTTCCGCGCCTTGATTAGCCTGAGACGTCTCCTCGACAGAATGATCGGTGTATACTATAATTCCATTCCATTCCCAAGGATATCGACCCTCTCATCGCGCTGAGTCGGCGAGTGGTAGGATACTCCAATCCTACTCACGTACATGTTGCATTCCGTCGCATTGGATTGGACGGGGCGTGCCACTTGTGAAAATTTCGGCGCACGTGAGTTGCCACCGGTACGTCTTCTATGATCGTCGTGCGTCTTGAAGTCCCGGAGGTCCCAGCGCCCCTCCAACGCCCCCGTCCAGATGTTCGCCGAAGACCAAATTGGCTACATAACTGCGACAAGCAGTAATCTCTACCCTGCTTGAATAATGCTCGGTACCTTGACGGACGCCTGATTACCTCCCCGGGATGCCCGTCCATCATGGTACCCAACATTCTGACTTGTGACGGTATCCCAATCTTCACATTTGTGCGGACACACAAGCGCGGCTGCGCGAGTCTACTATACCCTTGCTGGCTCTCGCGAGCCCCGCGGGGGCTATATAATCAACGGGGAGTCAGCTACCTACCCCACACACATTCGCAACTTCGCTCTCCACTTAAGAACACTCGCGCATACTTTTCAAGGATTGTGAGTACTCACCCATGCTATATCTTCAGTTTCACATGCTGAGAGGAGGGTCCAGTCAGTACCCCAAGGACGAACATGGAAAGCTCTATGGACACTCCAGCCATTACATTCCAGACCCCGGACGCATCAAAGGATATATATGGCCAAGAGGGAGCGTCCGCTCACGGACAGGCAATCGAAGGGAACATTGGCGAGGGACGGGGAGCACTTGAGCAAGGCTTGACCCCAGGAACGGGAGGCACTGGCACTACAGCTCGCTCCGAGTAAGTGTTCCAAGAGACTACAACTACATTCTCAATGATTGACATTATGTTGTGCTAGTGCGAAGTCAACTCAACATAAGTCAAGCTCCAAGTACGTCCCCTTTGCTTAGTGGGTTGTACTCGGATTGTGACCGATGCCATGTACGCAGGCTCGCCCAAGGAAAGCTTCACTCCCCTATATCGTTTGAGAGCGATCCCACGAAGACGTCAAAACCCTCTATCGCGCGGTATCTCCTGGACCAATTCGTCGTGCTGTACCCGCACCTCTGGGGGGCACATGATAAGCCGGAGATCCTTCCACACCAGAGCTTGGTATATGACATGGCACGTTCATGGACTTCGATTCGCCTCTCTGAAGAGGTATGACACCGCCCCCTCGCTTACATATCGCTCACTGACGGATTTCGACTTAGCTCTCAGAGAAGTTTGGGGAATTTTTCACCCTGTGGCGAGATTCAGTCCTAGAGAACAGCGGAACACCAGTGGGTAAAGTGCTGGCAACTTGGAAGCCTCAGTTGGACGCCACCTCGAAGCAGACGAACGTCGAGCCTGACGAAGACTCTGCACGAGCTTTGAGACTCGTTCAACGCTTCCTCGGGCCACATCTTGTGTACCCCTGCATCAATGCAATCCAGATGAATGGCGATAAACATGCGGTCTACAATGAGCAGGAGTGGAGGGCGCGGGTATGGGATACCATTGTGTTGCACCTGACGCACATGCAATCGGGATCACCTTTGGCCTTCGACTTGCTCCGCAACTTAGAAGTCTCGTCCTATGTGGCGCCAAGCTTAGCCGCACTGGGGACGGCGTCAGTGAGCATGGCTAGACTCAAGCGGGAGCAAGAGGGTCAGCATGCACGGGTAGAGCGGTCGACGTTCGGAGAGTCCCATGGAGAGTCCACTTACGCCCAAGACCCGGAGTCGGCGTCAGTGACTGTGGGACAGGCTCAGGTTAAACTCAAAGCCTCCAGGCTCGAGCAAGAGGGTCGGCATGCACGGGTGAAACAATCGACGAGGTTGGAGTCGAGCATGGCCAAACTCGATATCGGCTCCTCTGATTCCTCCGAGTACACTGATGACGACTCAAGGGACGTGGCGTTGATCAAAAGCGAACTAAGGTAGACATTCTGTCAGTGACCATCTTCTGATAGGAACTGATATAAACAATGCGATTCCTCAGGATGGAGCTCATGATCAACTACCCGCGGTTCAAAGAGTACGACAATTTGCAGGAGGTGGTGGCAAATGCTGGTAACATCTCGGAGCAGGGCCCGGTCCGACCGGGAGTGACAGGACACGACCAATTCGTCCAAGTGCTGACGGCGCAGATGCAGGGCCTTCGGGCGCTGTATCCAAAGAACCCAGCAACAGGAAGTCTCCTTGAGAGACTGTATGCTCGTTTCGACAACGCTCGAGAGGCCGTCTTGGCACTCAACAGCTGGTCGATGGAGACCGCGCTGCAGGACTTCACCAATGTGCTGTCCGACTACCCTTATCAAGGAAAGGTCGATGCAACATGGTGTCTTCGAGACGATGACTTCTACTCCGACGTTCTCAAGGCCTTTGACGGGAATACGACTCGGGCCAGATCGTTCCTCGATACATTCCTACTGCAAGTGAATGAGCAGCCAGAGGGACCGCTCTACATCCCGTACTTGCTCATAGAGTATAAGAAGCAAACAGGGCTCGAGACCGCACAGAATCAGCGCACCATGTATTGCAACGCTGCAGCGCGATTCTTGGCCTCTCTGGGCATCACCAATTTCCCTGTATACGGTGCCGCAACCTTGGGATCCACCATAACATTCTGCGCAGCCTGGGTGTCAGATTCGGACTCAGAGGTGAGTGCCGAACCTTGGCTCCGATTTGACAGTGTTTGATTGACTCCTCTCAGCTGTGCCACATCGTCTACGGTGATGAGCAGCTCACCTACAACGTGGAAAATATGGCAGACCTCGCCCAGTTCTACATATTCGTTGACAAGATACGCACCCGTGCTGAGCAACAGCTGGCCAAATCCTACAAGAACGTCAAGGCGCAGTTGCTGGACAGGATCAAACTGCACAAGGAAGTCATGGAACCTTGGACGGCTCGCGGACAGCTCCTCGAGTATGGATTGATCGATCCCAAGCCCAGGATACTCAAGCCTAAGATCAGCTACCGCGATGCGTGGAATAATGCAAGAGACAACCTAAAGGAACGCATCAGGGTCAATGGGATGGATGAGAAGAAGGTCATGGATGATATCAAGAAGAAGCGCGAGCAGCGCCGACAGGTGCTTGCAGATGCGGCTCAACGATACCGCGAACGCGCAGCGGTCATGAAAGAGGAGAAGGGAGGCAGGTCTGCCAAGGGATCGCGTCGAGGTGGTCTAGTTTAGTGCGAGCCATGCTGCGGCGAGGGTGCGGAGCGCCGTCCGAGTCGACGGACGCACATGTATGTGTACGAATAGTAACCGTTGTTGGTTCGGAGACGGAAATGCTCAGTATTTATATGATATCTTCCCTTATTTCCCCTGTGAGCATGAGCCTTTCGCGGCTCAACAGCGTCGTCATCACTCCAAGACGATACTTCGACGAGGGACAATCGAGAGTGGCGAATTCTGCGGCAACCCTCCTAGCACTAGTGCACACTTGCACACCAGTACTTGGAACATACACGCAAGCACTGCGTTTTGAACCCACTGGAGCGATCGCGCCGCTCAAGCAGGAGCTCATAGTAACTCCGGACAAAACGTAGAACTGACCGTCGACAAGATGCATGATCGTCATTTCTGCACATCGATAGGCCCGTCAATGGTCTGCCCAGGAAAGACAATGATCGACAAGGGGCTCGAGCACGTTCGGTAGCTTACTCCGAGCGACTCGAGTCCGGAGTCGGCGACCTCGCCGGTACACACTACAGTAAGTCCATAGCACTCCTCCTTTCCACAGAGTCAAATCGAGAGCTCACAGATTCACGCCCATCCTTCCAGGTATGAGGCTTGCAGGACGACGGCCGGGCTCACAGAGGACGCGTCGATAGGGTTCGTGACGGGGATCCGAGGCCCACAGAGCAGTAGAGACCTTTATGGAAGTACCGACCTATATGTGAACGTACGTGAGTCGCACACAGCACTAGTCGGTAGCTTACGGAACACACGCACGCTCACGTTGGTGTTCAAACGTTCAAGCCTAGAGGGCCGATCGGTGTCAGGATTCCAATAAGTATTCATTGTCAGGACTCAGGACAGCCTCAGGCCTCCGCGATGAACACGTCGCGTGCTACCCGCAGTCGTGACTTTATCGGCGGCAAGACAAAAGGTGGATCAAGCGGTTCAATGATCCATACCGACTGGGATCCCGTCCAGGGGAACCTCTCCAGGCTATGGTGGCGACGTCGCCAGATGCTGAGGTATGCTCGGAGGGCTGGCACGAGATCCTTGAAGCAGCTGGGGAACATCGGTGTCACCCGCTATATTGTGCGCTTTCATATTTCAGCTGTGCTCCTTACATACATAGCAGAGAAAGACGGACCTGACAATGTTCCAGACATGCAAGCACAGCCCGAAGATTGGATGAGCTGTTTGTGGCGGAGGCAACTTCGGCTTTGCTGGCATGTCTGATGTTCACATAACTGATAGCATGGTCTCGAAATTCTTCAGAAAGAAGTTGCAGATTGACCATCAGGCCTTCAGGATTTGCCGTGAGGCACTCAGCGACCATGAGTCGGCGAGTAAGTAGGTAACTTCGTGGCGGTGCTGATCAGGAATCCGCGTGTGTTTAGGGCAGGAGCGGCTCGGCCGTCGCGCTCCAAGCACGACTAGAGACAAACGTCCACCAGGCGATTCAACAGCGCGAAGTGACGAGAGCAAAAGCTGACTACGGACCGTTATTTGATGGGTGGCATGACACCCTCAAATGTCGATGTCAAGGCGCAGGGTACTTACTAATAATACTTACCGAGCCAGTATCGCCCTTCCGCCACCTGAGACCGCAATGTAAGTCTTCGCGACAATTCTGATACAAATACTGAACCAGTCGTTTTTCCAGCTCATATTCAAGCTCAGTCTCGGATGAGCCACTGAGGAGGTGCTAGTGTCGCACCCGGCCACTGCTTGTCGAACCAAGCGAATCCCGATTGCCCGCTCTCGAGCGTGTCATCGCAATAGCACTGACGGTATGTAAAGACGCCACCGAAGTTACGACCATTTGACAGCGACTCAGGATGTGAAGAGGGCGCGGCCGATGAAATCTGGTTTTTCACCTGCTTCCGAACGCAACCTCGTCAACATATCGTACTCGGTGGCTGTTTGATGAGGAGAGCAATGGTATGTATAATATAATGAGTCAGAGAATACCGCTGCGCCATCGCGTCGCTTCTACGTCTAATCCAGATCCTTCAATCCGGCATCCCTAGCCCGCCTACGAATTGCTTCCGCCCTCTCGTCCAACAACAACATCGCGTACGCTCTATGCAGTCTCGCTGACCACCGAGGCACGGTCTTCTGCGCGTCGCCCTCCTCCTTCACGTTCTCGTAGTCATGTGCGGAAGAGAAGCCCACTTCGACCATGCCCTCGGCGTCCACCTCTCCCACAGCAAACTCTTCCCGGCCACCCGACAGCAGGCGCCACGGATACCCATATGCCCCGAGGCGCCTGAAGAACGCGACCGCTCCATCCGGCATCTTCCAGCTCACCAGCAGCGGCTTGCCGGAAGTGGGAGGGCGACGGACTTCGAACGCCACGTTCAGAAGTCGCTGGCCCTCGTGAAAGCCGTGCTCTCCGCAGTCGCCCGGAGAACACGAGAAAGCGAGAAGCCGCCCTTCAGCCCTGAGGAAAGGGCTCTGGAAGAACGTGCGTGCCCAGGCTTCCTCGAGGCTGTATGTGCCCGACTTCGATGCATCTGAGTCGAGTCGCAGACCGGCTGCGGGTACGCGAGCGGTGTATACGTCAATGTCGGCGTACGGGGTATGATGAGTCGCTGGGTTGGGTGTGTTTCGGAGAGCATCGGTGGTGAGTGCGTCGGGACAACGGCGAGGATATTTGGCCTCTAGTCCGGTGATAGTGCGATACGCCAGGGCTGCGGGGGGCAGGGCTATGACTGCTGCCACCAGGAGTACGCGGCGAGGGAAGAAAGACATGGTCAACAAAGTCGGGAGGAGGAGGAGGAAAGGGAGGTCATGTCGCTCGCGTACAGAACACGGCGCGTTACGAGCTGTCTCACGCTACACCCCGCCGTTCACGGAGAGGGGAGGAGACGTTGAAAACAATGACTAGTCGCGTCGGAGGCAGTGCGCCCCGGATCGGTGACAAGTGTAGGTACAGCCACATGCAGTACCATGCCGTTCCGTTTCTTGCCGAACTACAGTGCATGCCAAGTAATCGGTAGGTACTAGTACGGAGCTTGCTGTACACTATTCAGCATAAGTATCGACGCACAGTGATCGAAGTTCACCCAGATTCGTCCGTCTTATTCGACTGGAGTGTCGAAGGTCGCGTCGTTCAACTATAACCCGTACGCGGATATCTGACCGCTACATAGTATGTATACTTCAAGTCACAAGTAGCGAACCTCTGCATACAGAACAGCATTTGATTCCTGTCCGAATCGACGTACTGCTCGAGATCTGCGCATCCTGCGCTCAGTAATCGAAGCTCTGGCCGACCAGCTCCTCACTTAGTTTCCACAATCTCGCTGCACTGTCTTTGTCCACTGCATACGGCTTTATGTCATCGTCACCCGCAAGCTGGCAATCTTGCAGGTACACCCCGTTGTGCTCTGGCATAACTTGTCAGTCCAGAAGGAGACTCGCATGAGCATGAACACTGACCGTCGAGTTTCGGGTCAAACGCGGCAACGACATAGGTCGCCGTCCCTTGAGTGAGGGTCTTCAGGGTTTGTTTGTATCCATCATGTCCCTGTTTGTTGCCCATCTCCTTGTCAATGGCCTCTGGGACATCAAGGTCACTATCGGAAGGCACATGCAAAATCTACCGGAGACTCACTTATGGCTGCCAACTCGTTGTCACGGTCGGTCATGTATCGGCCGAGGTTGGTTATGATACCACCTGGATGAAGGGAGAACGCCTTGAGACCCTTGGATCCCAGCCGCTGCGCGAGGCCGACGGTGAAGAGGATGTTGGCTGTCTTCGCCTGACCATACGCCCGCCATTTGTCGTACGTTTTACCGCCCTGATAAACGTAAGATTAGCTATATAAATGCGACGGTGGACGTCCAAAGTGACTTCAACTCACCTGAAAGCCGATGTCATCCCACCGGATGTCGCTGAAGCGGTGTCCGGCACTGCTAACGTTGACCACGCGCGGCCCCGCTGTGGACTGGAGTAGCTTGGGCATGATGAGGTTGGTGAAAAGGAAGTGGCCGATATGGTTCGTGCCGAACTGCATCTCCAGGCCGTCGGGGGTTTCCTGATAAGGCGTGGCCATGACGGCGGCGCTGTTGACAAGGACGTCTATGGGTTCCGGCCAAGATAGGACCTCGGCTGCTGCTTTGCGGACCTGCGCCTGCGAGCTGAGGTCGAGCTCGAGTGTGCGAACTGCAACGTCCGGGTGGGCGGCCTCAATCTCCCTCAAGGTCTCAGCGAGTTTCGAGCCGCTGCGCCCTGCGAGAATGAGCAGTTTCGGGTGGTGGGCCGCGATGACCTTGACGAAGTATGCACCGAGACCGCCAGGGGATACACCGGTAACGAGGACGGTCTTTCCGGCGATGGAGGAGGCGAGAGCCGTCGCGACTTCCTCGGCGGTGGTAGTAGCGTTGAAGCTCGGGTTCGAGGTGGTAGATGCAGACATTCTGGTGTTTGGGTCAGTCCAACGGTAGACGTGGAAGGTTATATACCGCTCAAAACCTGGGAAACCGGCCTCAGCCTCGAGTATTGCGCACGCACGGCACGGGGGCTCTCCCAGTCCCGATCGGAGAATTCTGCCAGTGTGTCAGATCAGTCAATTATAGAAAGTTCTCTGAAGTCACGTAGGCAGGGCATATCTATTATCCGTGTGTACCTCACCTAGGACTCGAGTTGAACAAGCCTTGACATCGAACAGGCGCCCTCCTTCTGAGTAAGTAGTCTCGGTTGGCGGGGAATAGGTTGTCTTCAAGTTATGCAGTCATGCTGCTGGTGATCCGTGTCAGTAACGTATCGACTGAGGAGGAGGAGACGCAGAGATAGTATGTACCATATTGCTCTCTTATGTCACGCCGCCCGATCCCGCCTCGATCCTCCACCTCGCGTACTACATATGATGCCTTCGGCGGCTTCGGATCGTCTTCTGCGTGTCGCCTCGAACGGCATATGATGCGGTCTCTGGCGGAGTTGAGTGGTGAGAGATTTTCAACCTTAGTTTGGCACGACGTCGTCCAGCCGACCAGCGCTAGAATGCCCGCGCCATTAAGAGGCAAATTCTCGTACAACTCCTTTTGGCTGTCACCAGGTTATGTTCGATGCAGGTGCCCGTCAGAAATGTGAGCGCGGCGAGTCGCGCTTCTCCTCTCGGCATGGGACAATCGAAGAATTTGCAGGGGCAGACCGGTGGTCTGCTCTTGAATGCTGCGCGTGTCACCTTTCGTGTTCGGAGAGTCGAGTGATGAGTGGTAGTCCGGCCGCCTGTATATGTCTGAGCAGGGAGTATAAGTAGTCCGCTAAGTAGATAGTTGTCTCTCAAGAATGTCTCGGGTGACGAAATTGGGGACTTAGCCTCGAGAGTCGAGGTTGGTGGTAAGTTGTCTTCCCCCAACGAGGCAGGGCGATCTGGCGGGCCTGACTGCTTGATTATCGTGAGCGCTGTTAAAATTACCGTTTATATATCCAGTGTCCTACTGTCCACAGATGACACGAAGGATGGTGGGCTTAGCCTGTAAAAGTTTGGACCATTGTCGACCGCGGTATTATCCATGGGGAGGCTGCTGTGCTGGCATGACGCGAAGACAAAGACGGAATCGAACGCAATCAAGGAGTTGGAAAGGAGCCTTTGCATGGTGGTGCTTTCAATATGGTCGGAGAGGAGAAACGAGAACGTGCGGAGCGCCCACGCAGCGGAGCAACATTGTCGGGCGCTCCGAAGCTTGAGTTCGAAAGGGAATTTTCAATCATTGCTCTATAATGGCTACATGACTTCAGGGAATGGTTTCCTACCGCAGGACCCAGATGTCGATCCCAATGTGTCACTTATTCGACCCACAGGGCTCGATTTTGTTACGATATTGAAAGTACATAGATACTAGTACTGGCAGTTCGTTAAGATGCTCCTGACTATGACAAGGAAGAGGCAGCTAGAACGCGCATAAAAGGTACAGAACACGACCGAGGACTATCAAGGTCCTCCCGTCCCACTCAAGGTTGGAAATACTCCGAATCGGATTCCGAGGCGGCCTGTGCAGATGCTCAGAGGTTGTACTCCTCGATCTGCGATCGTAGCGTCCAGCGCAGGGCAGCACGGCCTTCTGCTGTGCTCATGCGCGTCAGCAGCTCCCCACGAAGACTCGCGAAGCGAGCCTTCAGCTCGGCAGCGTGCTGTTGCAGCCCGTTCAAGAACCCAATGAATCGCATGGCGCCCTCCTTCGTCGAGAGGTCGAACCGATAATGGGCAGTATTGTGGTCCGAAATGTAGAGGACCTGTAGACCTGGTCAGTAAGCGGGACTATCATCGTGCGGATACGGGGAAGGAGGCGCACATGAACGTACCCCGTTGCTCTCCGAGCACCATGCTGCGGACACGTAGCCGCAGCGGCCAGCAGTTATGAGACCGTAGACCGGGAAGTCCCTGATTCCAAGAACGGCCAGGAAATGGGCGGCAGAGACACAGCACAGACGCAGTGCATTCCTCGTGATTACGTTCAAGTCGAGTGAGGCTTGATGTTTCACGAGCAGAACAGGAAGGCGAAATACTCCATCGTCTAAGCTGGTGTCGTTTTGGAAGAGCGAGATTTCCTGGATGAAATCCCTTCCTGCTCCAGCCCCCGCGTCGACCAGGAACTCGAGGTACACAGCGCTGATCGCTGCATCCAGGCGACACCCAAGAGGGTATTGAGTCAGACGATCGGCCAGCTTCTCGATTTGGCACAGCCTGGCCTTGGTACCAGTATCCGACGCCCTGATTACCGTACGGATTGAGCAAACGACCTGCTCCGTGTGCCTCCATACACTTTCCAATTCCTCAGCTGCCGGTCGGCAACTATCTGGCAGGCTGCCTCTGGAGTTTTCGTTCGCGTCGAAAAATTCTT
The DNA here is from genome assembly GCA_004369055.1 of Polyporus arcularius HHB13444. Taxonomy (NCBI): domain Eukaryota; kingdom Fungi; phylum Basidiomycota; class Agaricomycetes; order Polyporales; family Polyporaceae; genus Polyporus; species Polyporus arcularius. The sequence goes on from ML211221.1 coordinate 23,644, forward strand.
GCCAGTCATCACTGGCCAGAAAGTCGTGATCACTTGCCAACGCATCAAACCCTACGTGCGGCATACGGGCGTCTGGAAGAGACCGGGCGACACGGTCATATTCTGTGCAGCGCAGAGTATGAACGGAGACGGAGATGCTGACAGAAGTATTGGTCAACCCTCCCTAACTCATTGCAGATGATTATCACTCACGTAAATTCAGGCCGAATGGGAGCATCGTACGACGTTTCGGATTCAACAGACCAAGCAATGAGGGCCGTCCATATAGGAGTCACATCTTGAGCAGCTTCGTCTTGGTTCGAATAGGAGATCACGGCGATCAAACCGCCGATGATGGGCGTGGTCAGATAAGGGGTAGTGGTGATCTCCTGGGGGAATAGGCGATCGTATATCCCACCGAACACAGTAGCGAGCTCGGCGTAAACGACTGCACCACGGTTTAAACCCACGGTGAGGACGTGGTAGTCAAGGGACCAAGCCGCGATTCCTGGACGTTCAAGGTCGAACAAGACAGCTTCATCCTCGTGGAGTTCTCGTTCAGGAGACCTGCTCAGTACCGCGGTCAGCCGCATTGCACGTGCATTCAAATGAGCTTCTGACCAAGAATCTGTCTCAGTGTACAACCTAGAAGTATTGGATGCGTATCAGAAAATTGCGCTGTAAAATACTCGCATGTCAGCTAGATGCTCACATTCTATCGATAGCTTCCGATCCCGAGATTTCCGGCCAATCATATGAACTTGCACTGTTGATAACCAACCGCAGTCTACGTCAATTGAAGGACACGTTAAAGAACAGCACTGACCTTTCGTATACATGGCTGTACCACATAACGATGTCGGCTCTCCGCGAATATTCAAGCTCGTGATCTGGATTATGGTCAACACGCCAGCCGCCACATTTGCTAAGGAAAGGTGTGCTGCGTGGGAGGGTAAGCTGCTCGAGATCAGCAACGGTGTCAATCGCCGCGAGGCGCAGGAACTCGGCGAACGTGGAGAGGGACGCTGGACGTTCCAAATCAAACACTCCATGGCTTGGCGAGTCCCCCTCCGGAGGGAAGAGGAGACGAATCCCAGGCTGACCATGCTTATTAGCCTGAGCACACGTGCATGGAATCGGACTTCACCGACCGCACGTGTCGAAATGTCCCTCCAAGCGACCAAAACACTGAAGGTGGAGCCGACCGTCGGATACATGATGCCAATCACGGGTAGTTCAAGTCCGAGAGCTGCGCGCTGAGCTATGGCGCTGACCATAAGTGGCACGATATTGTGTTCGTCCGCCACACAGAATATCGGAACCAGGGGTACCGGGTGAAAGGGGGATGCGGATAGATGGAGGTGTGCATACTCGGATGGCAGACTGTCGTAAAGCCTGTATGGGAGGGTGTTTTCCGTTGTGCGGTCTGCCCTGAATGAACATCGCGCCCGCCCAGTAGCAGAATTGAGCTTACCGAACTCCAGGTAGTCCGTACCCGACCCCTCCTCCGTGGCATCGTAGTCGTTGGAATGAAAGCACTCAAATTGTACTTCAAAGTCATCCTCCGCGTGGCCTGGAGTGGCGGGGCCTTCTGCAGAGTCATCCGCATCGTCCGCATCCAATGCCTCGTCCGTAGCATCGGTATCTACCGCATCGTCCTCAGCGTCGGTGGCGTCTGCATTGCCTGCATTATGAAGGCAGCCGTTGAAGTCTGAGTATACGACATCTCCCATCGCACGGTCGTGAATGAGATCCGCCTCAGGCTGACTCTCGGAACCTGCCTGCACAAGCATGAGTTGCCGCTAACCAGGGAGGATGCTCTGAGATTACCATATTGAGGTTCGTAGGCACCATCATAAGAGATATCGCTGTTCCATATGCTTGGAGTAACTGCTCTTCTTGCGGCCGGGCCAATGAAGTCGCACCGGATCGCATATGTCGGCTACGCGCAAACCTACAATCGTGACTGAAGGACGATGTCAGCTTTGTGGATGTCCAGAACAGCAGACGTTACTCACTATATGGTGGCGTCCCTAACGACCTCCCTCACAACTCCGGCGATGAGATGGCTCCATCTGTACCTGGGGACCATGTGCAACCACCTGGTGATGTTTGGATCTTCACAGTCGACAAGGCACGACACAGGAGATGTTGACGACACATGTCCTTGGACGCCGAGTCTCATTGGAGTAGACATATCGTTGCCTCCGCATGCATTATGTGACGACGACGACGAATTCGAGTGGTCCACGAATGCGACTATTGACCGGACGGATGCTGGCCATTCGGGGACTATCTCGTTGAAAGTGGAGCAAATGATGGAGTCGTCCGCTGCGTAACGAGCAAGAACTTCACGGTGACACGCCAACATCGTTCAGTATTGCAGGCGAACCTGGAGCACTATACCTTCAAAGATACGGGGAAGTGCAGGAATCCGAGATACTTCACAATTGCCAGCGTGCAACGCCGGGCGCTGGCCGCCAGATGCCCGGAAGTCGCCGGGCCGCGATTATGGCCTGCGAGATTTGGACAACTTCGACGCTGTCACGGACTGCTCCTTTCAACCATACTACATAGAAGCAGTCATACTGCATTGTATTGTGGTGGAGATTTCATGGGAGGGTAATAAGTTAGTCATACTACTGACTTATATGGACTTCATGTACGTACCACCACTACGGTCACCGAAGTTCCCGAACTAGGTCGTACTCGCCGATCTGTGACTCTAGTGTCCACCGCAAGGCAGCACGACCTTCGGCTGTGTTCAGGCGCGTCAGAAGCTGCCCACGGACACTCGCAAAACGCGTCTTCAGCTCGGCAGCATGCCCTCGCAACCGGTGCAAGAATCCGATGAATCGCATGGCGCCCTCGTTCGTCGAGAGATCGAACCGATAATGGGCAGTATTGTGGTCCGAAATGTAGAGGACCTGTAGATCTGGTCAGTAAGCGGGACTATCATCGTGCGGAAACGACGGAGGAGGATCGCGTGAACGTACCCCGTTGCTCTCCGAGCACCATGCTGCGGACACGTAGCCGTAGCGACCAGCAGTTATGAGACCGTAGACCGGGAAGTCCCTAATACCAAGAACGGCCAGGAAATGAGCGGCAGAGACACAGCACAGACGCAGTGCATTCCTCGTGATGACTTCCAAGTCGAGATTCGGGGCCTGGTGTTTGACGAGCAGTACAGGAAGGCAAAATGCTCCGTCGTCTGAGATGGTAGTGTCCCGGAAGAACGCGATTTCGTGAACAAATTCTCGTCCTGACCCAGTTCCCACTTCGACGAGGAAGTTAAAGTCCACAGCGCTGATCGCTGCATCCAAGTGACAGCCGAGAGGGTACTGAGTCAGACGGTCGGCCAGCATCTCCATTTGCATGACGATGTCGGTATCCGTAGCTTCCTCCTCGAACACTGCGCGGACAGTGTCAGATAAATTTTCCATGTGCCTCCATACACTTTTTAATTCCTGACTTGCTGGTCGGCAATTATCCGGTAGGGACCTTCTGGGGCCCTCGTTGGCCATGACAAAATGTCGCCAGTCGTCGTTGGTCAAAATGCCGTGGTCATCCGTCAAACCCGCAAGAGCGACGTGCGGCATATATGCATGTGGCAGTAAAGGGACGACTCTGTCATATTCTCGACAGCGCAGAGTATGTATGGTGATGCTAGCGCAAGCTATGGTCAATGCCGAGAACGTATACGCTAAAAATCATCACTCACGTTAATTCGAGTCGTACCAAAGCTTCATGCGACGCTTCGGGTTCAAAGACCCATGACATGAGGGCCCTCCATACAAGGAATGCGTCTTGGGCAGCTTCATCGTCGTTGGAGTGGAACATTGCTTCGACTAATCTGCTGACAATGGCCATGGCTGGGAACAGGGGAGCGCTGACCTCCTGAGGACACAGGAGACTGTAAATGCCATCGAAGACAGTAGGGAATTCGTCATGAACGACTCCGCCCTGATTGATACCAACGGTGAGGACATGGTAGTCGAGCGACCAGGCGGCGATCCCTGGGTGCTGAAGATCAATCAGGGCAGCTCCGTCCTTGTCATATAATTCTCGTTCTGGAGACCTAAACGGAGTCACGTTCAGCCGCAAGCATGCAGGTACACCAGACAGAATTTCTGACCATGACCCCATCTTCACGAACAGCCTAAAGGTACACAGTGTACGTTAGAAGGCGCGTTGTACTCGCACGTCAGCAAGATGCTTACATCGGATGCGTCGATTCAGCCTCCGACCTAACCGACCGAATACATGAACTTGCACTGGACAATCGATCAACTACCAATTCCTCTTAAGAACGATACGAGCCAGACTGACCTGTGATATACATGCCTGGCCCACCTCGCGATGTCGACCCTCCACGGAGATTGGAGTTCATCGCGGCTATCGTCCATACGCCATACGCAATTGGCGTTGAAAGAAGACATGCTGTGCTGGCGAGTATCCCGGTCGAGATCAGCGAGGACCTGAACTGACGCGAGGTGCAAAAATTCAACGAATGTGCAAAGAGATTCTGTGCGTTCCAAATCGAATACTCCGTCGCTCGGCAAATCGCAGTCCATGGAGAGAATAAGACGAATGCTAGGCTGGTGAGTCTCTTGTCAGCCCGAGTATACGGGTGCACGGGATACTTAGTGAGATACCAACCACCGGTGTCGTGTCGTCCCTCCACGCCACCAAAACACTGATGATCGAGCCAGTCGTCGGATACAAGATGCCAATAACAGGTAGGTCAAGTCCGAGAGCTTGGCGTTGGAATACCGCGCTGACCATGAGTGCGACGATGTTGTGTTCGTCCGCCACGCAGAGTATCGGCACCAGTGGCAGGGGATGCAGCGGCGTTGCTAAAACATGGAGGTGCACGTAGTGTGGGGGCAAACTGTCGTAGAGTTGGCTCGGGAAAGTGGGATCTAGTGTGAGTCAGCTCAGGTCTCATTAGATGTTATTGAAAAACCGCACAGCTTGTATCGCAGTCGTCTGCATCGTTGTCATAGGTTATAGGGGCGTCATTCTGGACTTCACTTGAGGGGTCTTCTGAGATACCATCTGCCGCATCGCCACCGCCGTTTAGACTGCTGCCGGCCTTTACGTCGTCGTCCAGGACAACTACTTCGCCTGTACCGTCATCACCTGTATTGCCAGAGGTGGTAAGGTCGTCATTCAAGTCGGTGTCTTCGCTGGAGGACGTCGGGGATGATTCACAGCAACCCTCGCTGTGATCACTCCCGTCATCGCCGTCGCCTGACTGGCCAAGCAAAACAAACTTGAATGATTCAGCATCAAGGGCTTCACGACACAAGGATTCAGCAGCTTACAGGATGTACTCGTACAGATGCAGGGACCATGATGAGCGACTTTGCCTCGCCGTAGTGGACTTCGTCGACGAGATCTCCTGAGCGTGCGCCGTATCGGGCACGTGCAAAGCTACAGTTGTGGCTAGACAAGCACGTCAAGGCATCATCTGTCGTCGATCAATGCAGTACTCACTAGACCGTGACGTCCGGAAGGCTCTCCTTGACGATTTCCGACATAAGGTATTTCCATGAATCTCTCGGGCTAGCACGAAACCATTCTTTCAGCTTCCGGGTGTCGTCCTGATAACCTGGCGAAGACACGGAGCCTAACAGCCGATGAAGCAAACATGACATGCGTTCGTCCGGAGCCACGCTCCCGGCAGCAGGTGCTGAGCCGTCCGAACCATACGCCTTGTCCGATTTGGATATGGAGACGGCTTGCTGAAGGCATGAGATTGTAGACGAGACGGGCGTGGGCCATCCGGTGGCGTTTGCGTCGAGTGGAGAGCAGGAAACGCGGCATCCTAGGTCGGCGATGGACTGAACCAGAGCCTCCCGCTGAGGAGAGAGCATGTATGAGAATTGTGACGCGAGGACGGGTTGAACAAGTAGGGAAGACAGCACTCACCCATCGTTCTCAGGCTGATTGTCCCTGCCGTAAGGCAAGCTGGCCAAACAGCGCGTGCTCTCATCGAGGCGAGATCTCAGATCTTATGCCTGGTATGACATTGAGCTATGTCGTTGCAATGGGTTGGAAAGTCAGGTATACCCACATGTAGGACGTCCCGATCTTGCTGTTGAGCACGCGTCCTCGTCAATGCCACGGCCCAGGTGTTCCAATGTGATAATTGCAGGCTCGTCCGAGGAACAATACAACCGGGAGTCGGCTAAAACTGGGTAACTCAGTGAGGCCTTCAGCTGCGAGTGCTCGCGGCGATGTTGCAAAGTTCGTATGATGAGCACACCCCGTCAGCCGGCCTGTTGGACACAGACTTCAATATAAGTATCAGTGTCACGTCCGACGACGAGATCTCACCTTACAAGAGGCGAGATGCTGGCAGTTCGAGGACAAGTTTAAGTTAACCATCACCCAAAAACCAGATCTACTGCCCGATTTGCATCGGCAATATGGGATTGCTCGGGAAAGACGGTCTGGCACATCTTGTCTTCTTTCCACCATCATCACCAAGATGTCTCTCAATCCCGCGGGCACTATACTTCAACTCGACACGGATCCGACGTCGCAGACCACACTCATTCCGCACAATCAGCAACCCCTCGTAATCCGGTCATATCCCTCAGAAACGCAACTGGAGAGGAGCATCCAGTATGCGGCGGCTGCGCAGGAAAAGTGGGCTCGTGTGCCCTTGAAGCAGCGCGTTGAGATCGGGAGGAGATTCATGGTGCGCAGAGTCCGCGATGTCTGCGAGCGCGGCGCTGAGCGGGGAGGTAGGAGGAGTTTGGGAAGATGCGCGACGAGATCCCGCTGGAATTGACTTTGCAAATGGGCCGGTGAGTATATGTTCCAAAGGCACTACTTGTGATGTTGACGGGCCTTGATAGCCCCGTCACGCAAGGTGGAGGGGAGGTACGAGGAACTCTTGAACGGGCAGAGTACTTGCTGTCCATCGCGGAGAAAGCCCTCTCGGACGTCACACTCGAGGATACCGACAAGCCGGGCTTCCGTCGCTTCATAAAGCGCACGCCTCTCGGTGTCGTGCTCGTAATTGCGCCATGGAAGTACGTCGTCCCAGTTCCCGCACATATCTATTCTCACCGAGGTGATGCACACCAGCTACCCCTACCTCGTCATGGTCAACTCTGTGCTCCCCGCGCTTATTGCAGGCAATGCAGTCGTCCTCAAGCCGTCTCCGCAAACGCCTCTCGCAGCAGAGCGCTTTGCCTTAGCCTTCCACAATGCCGGCGTCCCCAAGGACGTACTGCAGGTGATTCATTTGAGTCCGGAGCTCACCACGAAAGCCGTGAAGAATCCCCTCGTCGACTTCGTTGCATTCACTGGAAGTGTCGCTGGCGGTCGCGCGGTGGACATCGCCGCTGCCGAGGCGCCAGGATTTAAGGGTGTAGGGCTCGAGGTCAGTACGTGACTTGTGTCTGCAAACGGATAGCGAGCTGACTCTCTGTGTAGCTCGGAGGGAAGGACCCAGCGTACGTTCGCGCAGATGCCGACCTCGACTACACGGTAGCGGAGCTTGTTGACGGTGAGCGTCAGGATCCAGTGGAGTTTGCCATGCCATACTGACCATGGTGTAGGTGCTATGTTCAACTCTGGTCAGAGCTGCTGTGCTATCGAGGTGCGTGCGGTACTCTGGGTCGGATTGCTCCGACTAACCTATAGCCGCCTCCAGCGCATCTACGTCCACGAGGACGTATATGACGAGTTCGTCAAGAAATTCGTTGAGCTCACGAAGGTCGGCATCATTTCAAGCATGTCTTTTTGCTCGTTCTGACAAGTTTGCAGAAATACAAACTGGGAGATCCCACAGAGAAGGAGTACAACCTCGGGCCGGTCTGTAGCATCGCGAGCGCTGAGCGCATACGGAAGCAGGTCGCAGCCGCTGGTGAGTTTATGAAGTGATACTTTATCGGTATACTGACCGAGCTCACTTGTACCGTAGTCGCTGCAGGTGCAAAGGCGCTGATTCCGGAGGATCTCTTCCCAGCTGCTCAACCGTGCGTCCTTTTCCTGATGTCCGGCTTCTGACGTTGCTGACGCATGCCGCAGTGGTACCGCATTTGTCGCCCCGCAAGTGCTCGTCGACGTGAACCACTGTAAGTCATTCGTTCCCGACACGCCCACGTATGCTTACTCCAGTGCGTGCAGCGATGGAGGTCATGAAGGTGAGAGCCCACTCGGCTTGCTGCATATGTGCCTACTCATGACTTATCTTATGCACCATGCAGGAGGAGACGTTCGGTCCAGTGGTTGGCATTCAGAAGGTCGGCTCCGACGACGAGGCCATCGCGCTCATGAATGACTCGCCGTACGGCCTCACCGCGTCCGTGTGGACGAACGCGGCTGCGAATCCCGAGTCCGAGAAGGCGTTCTACAACATCATGGACGAGCTGCAGACCGGCACGGTGTTCCTGAACCGGTGCGACTACCTTGACCCTGCGCTTGCGTGGACGGGCGTGAAGAACAGCGGGCGCGGCGTCAGCCTGAGCAAGTTTGGTGAGTCGTAGTATATGTCAAGACGTGTCGTATGGTAGCTGACGCTGATGCTTTGTGGTAGGTTATGACCAGCTGACGAGGGCGAAGTCGGTGCATATGAAGATCAAGACGTCGTCGTAAACGTGGAGGGGTGGCATACTGACAATGTACTGTAGGAAGTTGTAAGGAATAGAATGTGCTTGAATATGACGACAACATCGTAACATACATGCAAGAGCCTCCTACTTGCCGAAGGACTTTTTGAGGATGATGCATGTGGATGAGTACCAAGAGCGTTATGAGGCAGCTGCGCTGTTCTGAAGCAACCGATGCATCGTAGTTAGGCGCCGATTCCGAAAAAATTCCTGGCAATAAGTACTTCGTGACCCTCTTGGTCCCTCACTGTTAACTACCACCACTGGCCGCGGATTTGGTAGGTGTTGATAACAAATACTATACACGGTAAGCAATAATCAGTCGGGGCGCACATACAGCATACAGCATCGTTGACCTCATTGAACTCGGCGTCAAGAGCTCCTTTACCTCTTCCCGCCACCACCGTTCAACCACCGTTGTCGCCCGGCCTGCCAGTACACCCACACATGGACTGCCTAAAGACACATGACTCTCACTGACCAGACCTTAATCCACGGTTCCACTACTTAGCCGAAGGGGGCAATCGTCATTAGCGTCGAGCGACACCGCTACATAAGCTGATCTTCTTTTTCACTTTACCACCCTGCGCGGACATCGGATAACAACTCGGCGTAGAAATTCAGGTCCGAAGGCGGCGCAGCATGGATAGCAAGATTTGCGTGGTGGAGCATGGATACTTCATGCACAGGTATTTTCCTCGGCGGTCCAGCGGGCAGGAGCCCGATGCACCCTCGAACCTGCAGTGGTCTGGTCCCGTCAAGGTTGATTGGCCCGAACAAGCCAAGGCGACGGTGAATTTCAGTGCCTTTCAGTGGTGTCTCTAATATACAATCGATGACTAGGTGGATGGCTTCGATAGTTGGATGGAGCAGGTCGAGGAGAACGACGGCTCGTCTGGCGTGGGCTACAAGGTGGTTATGACCGCCAGCAGAACCGCCTCAGCCGGACAGACCAATCATGCTTACCTCGCCTTGTATCAAACGGATGTTGCTCCGGACGCCAGGGAAGCACCGAAATGGTCCGCAATGGAGGTGTTCATCGAGTGCGAGCCCACGTCCACTGAGGATGATCCCTTCGACGAATCTGCGAAGGACTTCCGACCTTCGTCAGAGAGACGCAAAGGCGATCTCGCCCAAATCATGGCGCACGCTTCACTCATCTTCGACAAACAGCACCGAACACACCTGTACACCGTCGTTCTCTTCGGGGAGATGGCGCGCATCCTCCGCTGGGATCGCTCGGGCGTCATCGCTACGAAGAAATTCAACTACCGTCAAGAGCCCGTCCTGCTCAGCCGCTTCTTCTGCGGCATCTGTCGCATGTCGGCCGCCGAGCGCGGCCACGATACGACCGTGGAAGAGGTGCCCCGCGATAGTGCCGACTACGCGTTGATGCGTGAACGAGGGGAAACCCCTAGGACCTACGGAACCAGCGGTATCGAGCTCGGACAACACGCGCGTCTGCTCTTCTTCAAGTCTTTCGAGGATGGGGAGACTTGCTACAGGATCCGAACATCCGGCGGACGCTTTTTCCTGGTCGGTGCTCCTCGGTACATCTCTTCCACACTGGCTGGTCGCGGCACCCGCGGCTACGTCGCCATCGACTCTTCGGATCCCACTGGCGCGTTTGTGTATCTCAAGGACGCGTGGAGGATCGATGGTATCGAGCGCGAGGGGAGCATCCTGCAGGACCTGAATGAGAAGAACGTTGATGGCGTTCCTACTCTCGTGTACGACGGCGACGTCGAAGGCCAGGTCACGGACTCTCAAGATGTCTGGAAGGATCAGCACCCGTGCCAACGGGACCAATCTCCCTTGAAGACGCACCGGCATTATCGCCTCGTCGTGCAGGAAGTCGGACTGTCTATGAGCCACTTCAGGAATGCAAAGGAACTGGTGACCCTCGTCACTATGTGCATCATAGGTAGGTTTGCGTCGACGAATCTCCAGTGTCGCCAGTTGACAGTCTCCTGCTCCAGCCCACCGTAACGCGTACAACGTAGGCGTGACTCACCGCGATGTGAGCTCAGGAAACGTGCTCATCCACATCAAGGAGACGATTGTCGAAGGTAAGCTCGTCCAGACCCGCGTGGGTCTGCTCATCGACTGGGAGTTGTCGAAGCGCAACGACACTTCTGCGTCTCTGCGGCTTCTGGATCGCGTTGTGAGTGACCACGCAGTCTGACCAACTCCTTGGACTAATGGAGATCTCACGGTCGTGTCAGGGCACCTGGCAATTCATGTCCGTGTACACGCTCAACCACCCCTCAGCAGCAATATCCATCCCTGACGAGATTGAAGCCTTCTTCCACGTCCTCCTGTACTACGCCATTCGTTTCCTCCGTCACAATTGCGACAGCGTCGGACCATTTATGCTGAGCTACTTCGACGATTTCACGAGGGGCGATGGCGGCGTCTACTGCGGGCGAACCAAGGCGGCTGCCATGGAGCTAGGCAAGATACGGCTTGCAAACAGACAGGACCTCACCTTTCACCTCCCTCCTGACGCTGTCGTTGCCGATGATCTCGCAGACGGACCTGATGCTGCATCGTCATCGGCTTCGCAACATCCCGCTGCAGACCCGAAGACGACACATCCCTTGAATTTGGTCCTTGACGCTTTGCTCGACCTCTTCAGGGCTCGCTATGCATTGCTTAGCGACCTCAAGACGGCGGTCGAGGACCCTCCACCCACGACTCAGCGTGCCGTCCCTTCTGCCGACAAGCTTGATCTATGGTGGTCAGATGAGGGGGTGGACGCCATGCCTGCGGCTGCGAGGAAGAAAGTGGCCTCATCTGAAGACGAGGTCAAGGCTATGAAATTGGCAAGTCACGACGCAATCAAGGATATGCTTCGCCCGTACTTCAAGCACTTCGTGTGGCCGGAGGAGGACAAGATCGACGACCAGTTGCGCAAGGGTTGGGACCCGAACAAGGAGGATCGCTCGGCACCCGCACGAGACTCCGTTCCCATTCCTACTGCCGTCTCCCAGGGCGCACAACGTCAACGTCGATCGACAAGGCTACAGTCGCAAAGCCCGCTGGTGCCGACGGCTAATGGCTCTAGCAGTACGAAGCGCTCCATGACGGAGGAGGGCGCTGAAGAGATGCCAGTTCCGAAGCGCAGGCGGGGCAAGTCACATAAGGGGGAAAGGGATGGGTCGCTCTTGACACCGTAGTGGCTTCGTTTATCGTGCTGAGATGCCGCGTACTTACCGTCATGACGCCGGCCTGCCTTTCTCGTTCGCGAGTGCTAGGCCGTTCGGTTGATGCAATTTTTTTGCTGAACCAAGCTGAGACGTGGAAATGCTCCTCATGAGGCTCGCGGTCATGTTTCCAATCTTCCTTCCATTGGGAATTCATGAGTACATCGGCGCTAGCCATCGATTTACAGACAACGATCCAAGTCCTGTACAGAATGCACATAAGTAGTGATTGATAGGTTGCACGACATCTACAGCCACTTCTTGTTGCCGTATTGCGAGATGAACGCTCCCGTATCCTTCGGGCCCACTTTCGCGATGACATCGCGCATCAACGACACGGACTTCTGAGGCGTGAGCGGGACGCCATCCCACTCCGGATCGTACTCCTGGAACCTCTTGACCATCTTCTTGAAATCCTCAACGTCCTCCGGACTCGCTGGTGCACAGTTCCACCGTCAGTCCAGATCACTCCTGCCACGACGGTTTGGAGGGTACTTACGCGGCTTCTCTGCAGAGTTCACGACTCCGGGGCTGAGGGCGAGGAAGATGAAGCCCTCATCCTTAAGGGTCACTGCATAGTGGGCGATAAGCATGTTCAAGGCGGCCTTGGAGATCGAGTACTGCGGGTTCACGTTGAAACCCGTGCTAAGGATCACATCGGTATCGGCAAGTCCGGTGGAGAGGGTGATGACCTTCTTCGCGGAGCCTTTGCGAAGAAGAGGAAGGAAGATGTTGATCGTGTGCGCGACGCCGGCGACGTTGGTGCGGAACTGCGTCAATGAGTAAGTAGCCGAAATGTGGACACCGGAGGGGCGATCGAACTCACTGCAGCGATCAAATCGTCCTCGAGAGTCTTCTCGTCCGGGCTGCGTGGCAAAGTGACCGTGTCAATATCCATTGACCCGCGATTGAGATGAGGACTCACAACTGGGTGACGTTGAACTTCGCATGTTCGACCACGGTGTATGCCCCGTTGTTGATCAGGTAGTCCAGAGAACCGCCGGTGACCTTTGCGACTTCGGCGGCGGCGGCCTATGTATCGTTAGCGGACGTCGTTTGTCAGCGCCCGAGGGCTTCTTGCTAGCTACTTACCTTCAAGGACTGGACGTCGTCGAGGTCGCCCTTGACGATGTGAAGGTTTGATGCCGTCTTCCCCAGGTCGTGGAGCTTGATGGCGTTCTGAGGGTTGCGGGCCAGGGCGAAGACGACGTTGCTCGGGTCTTGGCTCTGTGATGAATAACCATGTCAAGCTCGCCTCCCATCCCGGCCAGGTAGGGTAGATCGACGTACGAACTGGCGGACGAATTCAAGCTGAAGGGGTCAAGGTGAGCTCACGATCACTGGTATCTGTAGACAGGGACCGAATACCCACTCCAATTCCGCGGGAGGCCCCGGTGACAACGTAGGAAGGCATGTTGGGAGGTTGATGACGAGCGGAGGATCAAAGGATGGATGTTGTGCGGCTAGTGTATACAGACCACCATCCTGCCCAGTCTTTTATATCCCCGCCTGCACAAGGCATGCGTTCACCGTCTAGGTCTAGCAGCAGTGGGACGGCTCCAGCGAACATACACACCTTCCCGATAGAGAAATCCCGAGCGATCGCATTTGTCAGCACTGACTCCCGATCTTTGTCATGCGCCTACATTGGCCGATATTTCCGGAGTACTCCTAGCAAACTCCTAGTAGACATTCGGTAAACATCAGTGAAAGCTCGTTAACGGAGCGCAAAGAAGAGAAACGTTGACGTTCTACTTTGTTCTACGTGAGTGTAGGTAGTCTTGGCGGCGTCTCAGTCCATGTGCGACCCATGCGTAACAGAGAATAGCATGTAAAAGGTGCAAGTGCGTCTGGCGTCCTTCCGTAAGTACTTACTGTCCATCCGGAGCCGCAGAAGATAGTAAGGGTGACAATCGTGGTAGACATACCAGCTCTGCAGGACAAAGAGCATTGATGGGGTGCATCTGGTCAGAACAAGCATCCAAACCACAACATCGTCAGATTCAGGATCGCTTGCTGCCCGAATGTAATTGCAAATGAGATAGCGTTCGAAGCTTGTGTTGCGTAGTGATACATGTGTACAGTTGTGTAAGCCAGCTTCGGCCTCGGTGACCCTCTGAACGTGACTGATCCCATTCTCCTGCACCGTCCGTCGTACGAGTACATTGACCTCTACTTGCGCGACACCGTTGCGGTGATGAGGCCACTGCAACAGCTCGGTCAGCAGCGCAGCCGGAGGAACGACTGTTGACACACACCTGGGAGCCGCAAGGGGCAAGAACACCTCTGCCTTTGGCCTGAGCTCACGACTGTCAGCTCGCATGCGCGAAGACATATTGAGGGTACTACGCACGGAGAAAGGTTGTCGACCCCGAGGTACTTCATGTCGACCGGGACGTAGTGTTTGTTCGGCAGCTTGTACGTCACATCGGTGATGTGCGAGTTCTCTGCAATGATGCGCTGACCCATCTTGTACAGCGTGGCCTGAGCGCAACAACGGCATCAGCGCACGGTCGAGGTCAGGCTACGGAGTGATCAGTACATACCTGTACGCTTGCGCTCTCATCTAGCGCGAACACCTCTAGAGTGACCTCACGGGTGGACGCAGCGAGGGCATCGCCGTCCCAGGGCGTTCCCTTGGCTGCGTCTCCGGTAATCGGAGCATCGAACACTTTGCCCTCTCCATCGGCAGGCTTGGGAATGCTGATGGGCTTGAAGGTGTAAGTGAGGTCTATCGATGTCGAGAAGATGCGATCGTTGACCTCGACGAGTGTGGTGTACTCGTCGCGGACAAAGTTCTCGAATGCGGAGCCGGTCGACTTGAGCACGAGAAGATCCTTCAGACCGGAGGTCACACGGGCGGTGATCTTGTCTTTGCCAGCCGTGGCGTCGATCTAAGAGTTCAAGGGCACGATGACAACCGGTCAGACGAGTAGCGAAGTAACGGATAGAGAAGGATTACCTCGGCTTCGACGGTGCGCTTCTCGTCGCCGTCACGATAGAAGGAGTGGGAGTGCGGCTTGGGCGTCTGGCCGGCGCCCTGCGAGATCGGGATACGTTGCCAGCGGAGCTGCTCGATGGTGATGAAGGCCTTGTTGAGATGCGCATACTTGGACACAAGGTGCGTTCCCAGATGAAGAGCAAAGCGTTCCGGGACGAGGACATGAGGCGATGTCTTCGCTAGATCTGTGATAACGGTCAGAAGGACGCACGTATCCGTATACTAGGTCAGTCACAGTATGTGATGTTCTTGACTGCAAGAAAGCAACCTCAGCGGTGAGTGATAGATATCGAGTGAGGATACGCACTGGAATCTGTGGCGACCACAACCGAGTTGTCCGCCTTGGTGTAGCTAAACAGTACTCAGTTCGTGCGGGGATCTGGGCACAGGTGCATGACTGACCTCGTCTCGATGGCACCTTCCACGAGCGCGGTAACGTTGTACTCGACGATGGTATGCCATGCACCGTCTCGCACCACGCGAAGGACGCGGACCTTGTCCTTGCCGTACCTAGCATGAGAGAGATATGATACTTCGGCCATGGTCTACCTGATGTGGGCTGGCTGCGGTGTCACTATGCTACTTGACTCAAGAGAGTTGGAAAGACGAGGAGTGATAGTCAGAGAGATCCAGAGATACTTATATAGCAGATGATGGCTGGATAGAAGAGGCCCTCCGCACTCCGGACCAGTCTCGATCATCGCTATCTGATTCTTAGAGTCTATCTTATCTCCGTTACGTACTCGGCGCTTGGGCTCGAGCTTCAGCTAGTACTTAGCAGCTAATAGTAACTACACAAGCCTGCCATGGACTCTGAGGCCTGAGGCTGCGCATGCGCGGAGAGCACGTCCCTAGTAATAGTAATCCAGTTCGTCCAGCACCTAACTGTAAGTGCTAAGCTTCGACTTACGTGGTGTCGATGCTATGGAAGGAATGTAGGCGTCGTCGACAACAGACGATTTATTATATATAGCCTCACATGCGCTTCTCTAACCACATCACGGCAGTATACACGAGCCTCTCGATACATGGCAGCAAGCTGCTCTGACATTATGAATTCTCTGCTACATCCTGCATGTCAATGTTGCCTGAGGCTCGTGTCAGAATAGTCAGATGAGTTGCCGTCCGTGTCCTGCCTGACTAATCACACTCTGAACAGGAACTTGAGCGCGTGTCGCAGGTTCCATCCGCCCATCATCGACTCTGAAAGCCTGCAGTACTGATGTGAGCCGGTCACCTCTTGGAAAGATACTGAGTGTACCCATTCACGTATGACAGACCCCCGCAACGTCATGACTGGAGAATTCACTATTGTCGCCCCGCCTTCGACGGACATCTGGCGCAAACCCCCAAGCACCGATAGGTCTGCGCAATAAAACCTATAGGATGTTCTTAGCTCATTTCTCACCGCACTCTGCAGCTTCAACGCGCCCACACAGGCTCTGTTGCCCAGCGCGATCCCTCTACGATCGTTCCTCCGCGCCCGCATCACGTTCAGCGCTTCCTGGACGACGCGCTATGATCAGGGCGGGTTGCTCCTGCACCTGAAACACCCTACACAGCCGAAAGACCGCTGGCTCAAGACCGGGGTTGAGTTCTACCAGGGCCGCGTGTTCCTCAGCACGGTGGCGACACAGACATATTCGGACTGGAGCATCGCACCGCCTGCGGATGCGGGCAACCCGAAGGTGACCATCGAGGTCAGGCGCGAGGGCGACGAGCTGGGAACGAGCCTGTGGGTGTATGAGATCGTGAAGGGAGCTGACGGAGAGGTGGAGAGACGGCCTCTGAGGGAGGTGACATGGTTCTTTGCCGAGGAGGAGGGCTGGGAGATCGAGGTGCAGGCCATGGCGGCGAGGCCTGCGAAGGAAAGCGTTGGCGGAGGAAGTGATGGATTGGCGGTCACTTTCGACGGAGTTGAGGTCGATGTTTCCTAGGCTCGCCGAGTACCGCGTGTGGGAGAGATTGGGGATGGACACTACCTCAATGAGGGCCTTGGGGTGTACACCGTTGAAGGGTATATATCCTCGCTTATGGAAGCTGCGTTGCAATGTATGAGTCGTTGGACATGACGATGAACGACTAAGATCGACAGTATATCATACTTGCCTGCTTGGCCACGGCTATTGAGCGCATGATCTCGGGAGCGCAACCTCTTTGCGGATGATGCTCTTGGCCTGTAGGTACCTCGTCAATCGTGTCCAGGTGTTCCCTCACGATGGTGCTCTCGTCTCCAAGCAGCTCGTCGTTCTCCAGAGGGACCGCGGTCTCCCAGGTAAAGCATGGTGCCCAACCGCCCCAATCTCCTGAAGGCTCTGGCCACGGCACGGATTTCGGTGGGCGGCCGGCGCGTGAACCGCTGGAAGGTCCCTGCTGAGGACGATTTCGACCGTCACCATCGGGACTATCTTCGTCGACTGACATGACTATGGTGTTCGAGAGCGGACTGCTGCTGTCCATGGCATCATATGACAGGCTTGGCGGATCGTCTGAGACCAGCGCGCGGAAGCGCTTCTTCCAGAGGGAGTACTCAGGCATCTGCGCATGTCCCAGGCTCCTAATGTAATCAACGAACTCGCCAAGTATAGATAAGCTGTCACTTGCTAGCTGTGCGCCGGTCCATTGCTGATTCAGAGAAAAAACGCGACGAGAAGATGACCAGCTCTCATCCGAGCGAGAGTCCCAAGGCAGGCGACCAGCGACGAGTTCAAGAAGGCTGTAAGCTAGAGATTCTAGGTCGTCTCTGCGGGACGGTGCTGTCGAAGCAGTAAGCCTTGCAGTGCTGCACATCAGGACAACGACTCACTATGATGTAGGTGATTGTTCAAGCTGACGTATGCCGTCATTCCGAGGGTATGTTTGATGCCGCAGTCTGGAAGGTGCTCGTCTGTGACTAGGTTCCTGAAGGGCCGACAAACCCCAAAGTCAATGAGACGCACACGTCCCGGGCTGCGCTCCGCGGTACCTAACATGAGGTTGCCGGGTTTGATATCACAGTGAACGATGCCATGAGAATGCACAAAATCCAGAGCATCGAGCTGCATAACATATCGACACGTGCCCCTGAGCGCAGCTGAAAGGAGAAGACGTACTAGCTGAAGCGAAAGCGCTACCAGGTTTCGCAGTGTTATGGTGCCTTTAATGTCTTCCAGGTCCACGTCGAGGAGTTCCATGGCAGAGTACTCGTAGAACTGGGACCTACCGTACCCATACGCAAGGGGATGCTCTCATGGCCTGTGCCGGAGAAGCAGTGAGCCTGGCGTGCTCGCTGAAGGCGCAGATTGTCACACTCACCTTGAAGTAGAACGAGCGCGCAAGTCTCGTGAAGCAATCTCTGATGCTTCACAGTGTCTGTGACATGACATTTCTTGACTGCAACCACTGTTGTCGGCTCTTCTTTGACTGGAACACATGATACCCTGCGGAGAGTCAACGTCGCCGTGATGTGCTGGACTCGCAACCTACCATAGCCTACGATTTCGTACGGGTGGGTATCATGTGCAGCCGCATTTGTGGATGTGAGGAGTGTTTTTTTAGAGCGAAACGTCACTGACTCACTGAGGGTGTTGGAGTTTTTCCGGCAGTCTCGTAGGACATTCCCAATCTGGTCACAGTTAGTCAGCCACGCTACGTAACCCTCGATCAGGAAATGTAGACGCCAAGGCCCGGGTGGCCGGGTCGAGCGCGTTCACGGTTTCACAAGCGCGTCGCGCCGCTTCGCCTTGCGCCGTGGCCCGGTGTTTCTCCTCCATCTCCTCCTGAGTCCTCATCGCGTTCGTTAATACCGCTGCTGATTACTGCAACGCAACTAACTCACAGATTGAAAGCTACATGCCTCGCCATTGTCGGATACACTTTGCTTCGCTCCATTCCTCTCTAGTCAACCTCCCCATATCCCTCTATGGTCCGCTTGTCGAACGCGGAGTCGTAAGCCCCTTGAGCAGACTATACACCCCCGCGTTCTCACTGTGATGGACAGCGACCACAAGGACTGGCGGTGCATCTAACGCTTGTGTCCAGCAGCAAGTCTCGTGAAGTCTCCAAGAAGCCTGAAGCGTACGTGGGATGGACCGGCATGGCCTCCGCGTCCTCACTAGCACATTTCAACTCCGGAAATGCAGCGGACAGAGGGCTGGAGACGGTTGAGATGGACCCGCAGTATGCCGAAGGCCTGGGGTTCGCAATGGGCGACGTGGTGAGTGCTCGAGTGCGCTGTGGGTTCTGTCCGAGCCCGCGCGGCATACGTGCTTCGTGCCCCCTCGCTGGAGATCAATTCATCGGTGTCTCATCTATGCCCGAGCTTGTCAGACCTGATAACGTATGAACTGTCGTTCGCAGGTTGAAATCGGCTTGTTACACGACCTTGCGTACGCCCAGTCAGTTGGGACGGAGCCTGTCACGTCTGATGACTGGGAGATACTGGTGAGTACACAATTTCGGCCTCACTTGGCTCGAGGTCTCTCACCTCCTCTAGGAACTACATGCGTCTCATGTTGAATCCACTCTTCTCTCCCAAGTACGGGTGGCGGTTGTAGGCCAAGAGATAGATGTTTGGGTCCTTGGCAGGACAAGGGTACGCCTAAATGTCGGTGAGTGCTCCACCTCACACTCCTGGTTTACACCACGAATTACATTGGCAGTATCTTCACAACCGTCCACCGGAAAGGCTCTACTGCTCACCAATAGCACCGAAGTGAGCATCGCACCCAAGGTGCGCGCAAAGTCCAAGCAATCCAAGGGCTCGGCGAATAGCAAAGGGACGAAGACGACCGGCGCAATGAACGGTAGCTTGGCTGAGGACACCCCCGCCCTGGAGAAGGCCAAGGCACCGAAGCACGCAAAGACCCTGCGGCTCCTTCCACAACGCTTCTTGCGTGACTTGCCATCTCCAGCGGCTTCGACGTCCGGCGAGACTCTAGCGTTCGTGTCATACCGGACGCTGCTTTCCGTCTATCCTGAAGCACTTTCGACCCAGCAGCTGAGGGGTTGGCGAGCCGTCGTCCGTCGTCTCGCGCCCCCAGTCAGCCCGGACAAGGATGAGGGTCCGACCTCACCTCTCGCGCAAGCAATCCCTCGCGTCCTGGTTCCGAACGGCGAGTCATCATCGAAGCCAGCAACTGCTGCGAAAGATGAGTTTCTGGTTGTGTGGTCTCCCGATGTCCCTGTGCCAGATGGACATGTTGCGCTCCAGCAGCCGTGCGAGGGCGCAGAGGACTGGGATCTTGTGCGGTATGCGCTTGGGTTCCTTCCAGTATTGTGGCCTGACTTACGCTGCTCACAGATTGGTCTTCGAGAAGGAGGATAGCAGTGCCTCTCTTCCTTCATACCAGGCTCCGAACGCATCGGGCACTTCCTCGTAAGCACGTAATATAACATGTAGGCCTTGACTCGTCGCTAATCATATTCAGAGTGCCCGAAACTTATCTGCATGGACTTGCGGGCGTGGATGAAATGTTCGCAAAGTGCACGCAGTTCTGTTTGACCGCTTTCGCCTACCATGCATTCAGCCATCGAATACGAGGCGGTATGCGTCCATATCTCATCTGCAATCCGTTCGCAGACGCTGACTCACGTCGTAGTCCCTGGTTTACTTGTGACAGGAAGGAGCGGCGCTGGCAAGACGGCCCTCCTTCATGCAGTATCAAAGGCGATGCAGGGTGACCCGCGCACATTAACCTGTACGTTCGTTCTCATCGCAGCTTCAGCGCAGTAGTGAGTAAGTACACGGCCCGATTTCCAGATACATACTATGTCGACCTCAGCCGCTATGCTGCCTCACCTATCACCAAGGTCCGCTCGCACATGAAGTACTGGATGGACAAGGCATCTTGGCACAAGCCCTCGCTCCTCGTACTCGACAACATCGACAAGCTGATGGGCACCGAGCTGGAGGTCTGTTCTCTTAAGCATTTCCTCACTTTCTGCAGCTAAGCACGCGTTCTCAGCACGCAGACTCGTTCCATACCCGTCACGTTACTGAGCTCTTCCTTGCGCTGTTTGGCTCGTCCGCGCGATCAGCAGCACCGAATGCCAGCGGGGTCATCATCCTGGCTGCAGCGGAGTCGCAAGCGTCGTTGCATCCTCTGCTGAATGCTTCCCATATATTCAAAGAGCTTGTACACCTGAAGCCGCCATCGAAGGATGCTCGCAAAGAGGTGCGCGTACAGTAACTAGACGCACACTGATGAGTGCTGAGACACGGATCGTGCAGGTTCTCGCGCATCTCGTACAAGAGCACATGGAATCGTCCGACATCACGCAGGATCCGTCCGCGCCTCTCAACTACACTGCGATCGCGACCCAGACTGAAGGCTACTCCGTGACGGACCTGAAGGACCTCGTCGCGCGTGCAGTCCACCGGGCGGCCATCCGCTCATCCCAGCGTGAAGACTCTGAACAGGTGTGTGACTTGTGCATTGTAGTCCTCCGCCCATTCTCGGCATGCATGCGAGTCTTTACTGCACACTGACACACACGCCGATCTCGTGTCCAGACCACGCTCACACCCGCGGACTTCGCAAGCGCGCAAGTCGACTTCGTGCCCCATTCGTTACGAGACGTGAAGCTGCAGAAGTCGGACATCGCCTGGGCGGACATAGGAGGTGTGTCTTCTATCCCCTTAAGAAGATGCGGGGGAGACTGACGGCAAGCGTGCGTTACGTCTGGCAGGTCTGCGGGAAACGAAGCGTGTGCTGCGGGAAACGCTCGAATGGCCGACGAAGTACGGGCCTATCTTTGCACAGTCGCCGTTGCGGCTGCGGTCGGGGTGCGCCGCTTCTACTTCCCTTCCAACATCGCCTCATCGTATACGTACAGGTTGCTGCTGTATGGCTATCCCGGATGTGGGAAGACGTTGCTTGCGTCTGCGGTGGCGAAGGAGTGTGGGCTGAACTTCATCAGCATCAAAGGTCCGGAGCTGCTCAACAAGTACATCGGTGCTAGCGAGAAGTCGGTGAGTCGATTGCGGTCCGTAAACGTAGGATGACGGCCATGCTCAATCGCTGCGACAAGGTGCGCGACCTGTTCGAGCGGGCGAGTGCGGCTAAGCCGTGCGTGCTCTTCTTCGACGAGTTTGATTCGATCGCGCCGAAGCGGTGAGCCAAACGTTGACCTGCGAAGGTGCAAGGTCGGTCTCTCACACGCTGTTCACAGAGGGCACGACAGCACAGGGGTCACGGATCGCGTGGTGAACCAGATGCTGACCCAGATGGACGGCGCGGAAGGCTTGGATGGCGTGTACGTCCTCGCAGCGACCAGGTGAGCCTTCCGTGCCCAAGCTCGCCGCCGTCGCCCTTGCCATTGCTGACCGTCCTCGCCTGCCCTACAGCCGACCCGACCTTATCGACTCTGCTCTCCTCCGGCCCGGGCGTCTCGACAAGTCGCTGCTGTGCGATATGCCGAGCGCGGAAGAACGCAAGGAAGTACGTCTCCGTCCCTTCTCACCTTCCCCCCGCTCTCACGCAAAACGAGGGTCCACGACGGAACGCTAAACCCAAACGTCTGCTGCAGATCCTGGAGGCGCTCGGGCGGAAGGTCGCGTTTGGGCCAGACGTCGACCTCGCCGCGCTCGCGGAGGCGACGGACGGGTTTTCGGGTGCGGACCTCCAGGCGTTGGTGTACAATGCGCATCTGGAGGTCGTGCATGACGCAATTGCGACTCTTCCGACGGGCGATGCGAAGACGAAAGACAACGGAAGCTCGTCAGATGCGACTCCGCCAGTCAAGTATACCGTGCTTGGTGGGCAGGCTGGCGAGATCGGGAGTGTCCTCTCTCGCGCGGAAGAGTCCGCGTTTCAACGAAGGGTGCGTGTCCATGTTTGTCTTAGAACGCAAGTGCGTGGCGGGAAATGTTCTGGCTTGGGAGCCGTGTGGGACGCGTACTGAAAGAGGGACGTTCCGGCTGGTTTCCTACCACACACGGGGACTTCCAAGCCGTAAACTTTCCCGCCGCGTTCGTTAGCGTTGCGGAGGTGGCGGTGTGCCTTGCGCCCCCGTGTCGCATCCGCGTCTATTTCCCCGCAATGTGACATGCTAAAATCGATCTGGACCCCACATACAGCTGCAGCGCATCTTGTCTGGAGCATCCGCCGACCAGCGAAAGGCTCGAGAACGCGACGCTGGCCCATCAGGGGGCGCTGATTTGGCGAAATCGAGAGCGGTGAGTAGTCTAATCCTCTGATAGCTCGGCAGTATCCGTTTGGAACGGTCACGGCGGCCATCCAGACCTTTTGGACGGACAAGACGTGAGAAAATGTCTGCTGCAGGAAAGACATCTGGACTTTCCATTGACCGGTCGTAACTGTTTGGATGCCTGTGGTGCCCATTCCTCCGCCCTTGCCCCTCTTCTGCGTCCCCGTTATCCCTTATCGGGCGGAACGAAGCACTGACGAGAGCGCCACACAGAAGCATGAGATCAGCCATGCACACTTGGAGAGAGTGCTCAAGACCACACGGCCATCCGTGCCGGTGGAAGAGCGCGAACGATTGCAGCGAATGTGAGTATCCTTCGACCGAGACCCGCGCGTCCTTCCCGTTCGCTGAACGGATCTGTATTGCAGATATGGCGCGTTCGTGTCCGATAGGAGCGGCGATCTGCCCGTTCCTCCGGAGGCAGGGGGAGTGGGGAACAGGGCATCGTTGGCCTAGGATGCTATTATGTGTTACGCAGGCAATGTACGGGTGATCTGCGTATTCTGAAGACTCGGACTGCCCCCTCCGAGTGCTGCCCGAGTCCTGACGGGGTGATGTCGGCCATGTGCCATCGCGATGAGTTCCATCCGCGAAGAGGTTCGCGAGAAGAGGCTCGGAGCTTGTGCGGGATTCACATGGCGGCCGCAAAGAGCGGGCAAGGTGGTCATTCCCAGGGTCGATCCCGCCGTAGGCGGGCCGCCCGGCGC
>ML211222.1:0-47248 GCA_004369055.1 Polyporus arcularius HHB13444
TCTTTCTGTCCGACTCCAAACGACTCCAAAGAGCAACACTAGCAATACTATATCATCCGGTGTGGCCAGGTTTGCCCGGAGGGGCCATGGCTTATTTACAACTGATGGTCGTTGCAATAATGAATGGAGCGATTGCAAGAGGTATATGCATAGATGGTACTCCCTGTACTCCTCCTGCCGGACTGTGAGCGCCTCTCGTGCAAACCACTCTCTCCGCTACCGCCATGTCCATCTACGATACCATCGCACAGACTCGTACGCTTCGAAGAGACGACCTTCGCCGAGGTACCGTGGCTTGACTCTATGCGTAGGCTTCCTTTCTGTATTCCGCACACCACTTAATCCAGCTGACTGAATGCGCATTCTTAATGTGTCAGGAAACTCCGTCAAGCAACGGTTACTCGCGGAGAGAACGCGGGTGTTACGATGTGTTACGCGCATACAAGAATCTCTGGGCATTCGCTTGCTCAGTACCGCCAGTCGACGCGTTGGGACGCACCTCATGCTACCTCATGGCGAATCGCAAGGTCGGAGAAGGTCGGCGAGCGTCACGTACAGTGCCTGACGTGCATTCCCGCCGCACTTCTACCTTGCAGTTCTCTTCATCCCGCCGTGAGTCTTTGTCTCATCTGAACATCTCGCACGGTCCACTTCTCCGAAATGTCATATCCGTCGCCCGGAAGGTGACTGGGCTATTATCATAGAGTTGGTAGCCGGCTTATTCCGGACGGCGGACGGGATCTGCGACACCGAGCTGTTCTGCGTTTTGCATCATGCACGTTCCACGGAGGCATTGCGAGAACCGATGCACAGATGCCTCAATCTTCACATGAAGCAGCTTCAGTGGACTCTGCATGCGCCGGAGGACGAGTAACATCGTCCAGAAGCTGCTCGGAGTGCGTCACGCCGCACGGTCCAGAATATTGTGACGACTTTCTCCACTGCAACCATCACCGCAATCACGATGCTGACCGTGGTCTGTGCCTGAGGTTACCAGTTCAATTATCGGACGGCTGATGCCGTTTGCCTCATTACAGCATGGGTGCCTGAGCGCTTCCCACCCTCGAGGAGAGGTTGCCATGGTCCGAGTCGGCGAACAGTGACATCCCTTGCGGAACGCTTGCAAACGGGGACCGACGAGGAACGGTCAGGGCTTGTCGACAGCAAGCCTCGAAGGAATCCCCGGCCAATCAACGGCGCTCGCTGCCAGTAAAGTGCCCTGCGCCGCCCAGTGTCCGCTGGCGCAAGAATAGCACAGTACTGCTGCCGTCCACCTCCCCACTCCCAACTGTGGCCCGCGGACGCACCGAGGCAGGTCGACTGCTGCAAGGCTTGAGTGCAAGATGAGATCGTGACGGGATCCGCGTGGACGAGGAGGTTACCAACCACAAGGCCTTATCCGGACGGCGCGCGTTATCCGAACCGCCGGATCGAGGAAGGAGCGTGTGCACAGATCCATCGTTCCTCGGACGCGCGTCTCCAGAGATATAAAGCGAAGGCCGCCCTCGCTCCAGCCTTCTCAACTCTCCCTTCACGGTCCCCGGGTGCTTCAACGCCTTCGTGCTGGGCCTTCCTCCTTCCCGTCTCTCGTCCTCCTCTTATTCCCGTCTCGCTGCCCCCAGCGACCCGACTCTCGTTAAGCGACTCTCCTTTACTGAATCGTAAACAGTCTTTACACCATGTTCTCCCAACTTCTCTCCCTCGTCGCCCTCGCCGCGGTCGCAAACGCGGAGCACTGGATTTTCGGTGGCAGCAGGCCCATCGTTACGACGCGTCTCGACTCGATCGTGAATCCTGGCGCGGTAAGCGGTCGATCATCCTCTCAGAAGGCGCTGAACGAGCTCAACGCCCCGTTTACCTAGATCGGTTCCCATGTCCACTCCGTCGTCGGAGCGAGTCGGTTCAAGAACACCTACGATGCGGACGATCTCAGGCAGAGCAAGTGCACGACGATCCCCGTCCAGCCCGACAAGAGCAACTACTGGGCGGTGCGTTCGAGTTTTATGTGCTTCAATCTGGACTGTGGCGCTGATCTTGTTCGCCTTAGCCTCAACTCTATCACCGCGACCAGAACACTGGTGCGCTCACCCCGATGCGTGCGTATCTCTACGAGTAGCGTTCTTCGCTTCCTACGTTGCTTCAGGATATTCGTATCCGACGAGCAGCACCCTTCACCGTCTCTTCACCAGGTCGTCTCCGGTGTGGCGTATCTCCGTGCTGACACCATGTTCTGCAGAGACTGGGTTCAACATCTACTACTTGGTCCGCAACGGTCCGAAGAACCAGCCCATCAAGGCATTCCCGAAGGGTCTGCGCATGGTCGCGGGTGACCCCAACCGCAAGACCTACAACGCCTCTAGCTTTGCCGACCAGGCGGTGAGCTACGTCTGCCTTGGTTCGTAACACTCTATCCCTGCGAAGGTCAACGCTAATTCGAATCACAGACTACAGTGGCGCGCACAACAACGACCCGAACTATGCAGAGCGTCCCAACTTCTTCCCGCAAAACTGCCCGAACGGTATGCGTGCGCAGATATTCTTCCCTGCGTGCTGGGACGGTGTCAACCTCGACTCTCCGGACCACAAGTCCCACATGGCCTACCCCATCCAGAACTACAACAGCGGCGACTGCCCCGACTCCCACCCTGTCCACCTCGTCTCGCTCTTCTACGAGATGATCGTCTCCGTGGACCAGTACTCCTACTGGGGTCCTGGCACCTGGGTCTTCGCGAACGGCGACACGACCGGGTACGGCCACCACGGCGACTTCCAGGACGGCTGGGATACAGCTTTGCTTCAGACGGCCATCGACACCTGCACGAACGCGAACGGTAACGTTATGGACTGCCCTGCCCTCGCCGCTCACTTCGACCAGGCCTCCGCCGACGCATGTGTCCTCGAGACCGAGTACGTCGACGAGAACATCGGTGCCGACCCCTCGCAGCCGATCACCAAGCTCCCTGGCTGCAACCCGATCTGGGATGGTACTGGCAGCAAGCCCGCGTGCCCGAACGCCGACGCTGGTACGCCCTCCCTCGTTCCCGCTCAGACGCCCCTCCCCAGCGGATGGAGCGAGGTCGGGTGTATCGCTGAAGGCACGTCTGGCCGTGCGCTCACTGGTGCGTCCCTGACGAGCAAGACCATGACTCGTGCTGTCTGCGCGGACTTCTGCGCTTCCAAGGGCTTCAAGCTCGCTGGTGTCGAGTTCGGCGACGAGTGCTACTGCGACAACCAAGTCCGCAACGGCGCTTCCCAGAACACCATCACGTGGAACCTCTGCACCAGCCACTGCGCGGCCAACGGTAAGTTCTCCTGCTATCCCCGCGAACTCGACGATCTGACTGGTGCGCAGCGAACGAGATTTGCGGTGGCCCTGCGAGGCTCACGCTGCTGTCTACTGCGAACCCGGGCGCTGTGTCGTCCGCATCGCCGTCCGTACACTCTACCACCGCTAAGCCGTCCAGCACTGCTAACGCCGCTTCCTCGGCCGTCCTCGTCGTCTCGTCCCCGTCGTCCTCCGCAGTCGCCACCACGTCTGCTCACTCCGCAAGCACGACGAGTTCTAAGGCGAGCTCGACTGTCTCCGCCCCCGCGTCCAGCAGCTCCTCGGTCGCCGTGCCTGCTGGATGGATCGGCGCGGGCTGCGTGTCCGACAATGCTGCACGCGCGCTTACTGGCTACAGCTTCGCCAACGACCAGATGACCGTCGCGTCCTGCGTGTCGACCTGCGCCTCCAAGGGCTACTCAATGGCCGGTATCGAATACGGCCGCGAGTGCTACTGTACGTTTCCTCGGTTGTCATTGGTGTCTTGTATCTGATCGTCTCTCGTAGGTGGCAACACGTTCTCGAACAACCAGGGCAAGTCCCTCGCGGCCTCGACCTGCAACATGGCCTGCTCTGGCGACAAGACGGCCACCTGCGGCGGCAGCTGGGCGCTCACCGCGTTCAAGGCGAACAACATCAACATCGCGCTCCCCTCGACCCCCGTCGCTTCTTCCTCCGCCCCCAGTGCCAGCGCTCCGTCGAACTCGACGAGCACCTCCGGCGTCCCCGCCGGCTGGACGGCACTCGGCTGCCGCAAGGACAACGTCAAGGGCCGCACGCTCAACGTCGACGCGTACACGAGCCAGAACATGACCGTCGCGTCGTGCATCGCGCACTGCTCCGCGCGCGGGCACACCATCGCCGGCGTCGAGTACGCGCGCGAGTGCTACTGCGGGAGCGCGTTCGTCAACGGCGGCGGGGCGGCTATCGCGGACTCGGCGTGCAACATGGCGTGCACGGGCGACAGCGCGAGCGTGTGCGGGGGCCCGGACGCGCTCACCGTGTTCTCGTCGAAGGCCGTGTCGGGCTCTGCGCGCCGGGCGCACAAGGCGCGCAGCTTTGGCCGGTCGCACCAGCACTCGGACATGTTCTGAGCTGCAGCCTCCGTTGACGGCGGCTCGTTCTCTTGATCTCAGGCGCAGGGAGCGAGCCTCCCGATGCGCCGTCTCTGTCCTTGCTCTCTCCGCTTACCCTCCCCACGCACATATCGTTATCCGTCACATACCTCTGGGCTCTCGGTTTCGGTCTCATCGTCTCTCCTCTTTCCATGGTTTCCGGCTTCGGTTGCAGATACGTATACCTGTCCCCCAGCGGGACCCTTCACAGCGGCAGGGGTCGGCGATGCACGACTTTTACTGGATAAACGACACCCCATGGCCCATGGCACCCCGGTCGCTCCGTGCGCCGCATTGAGCTGCGGTGCGCGTTCGTGAATGTATACCTTGCCTTGTTGTCGAACTCGTACGTACGCACATAGTCGTAGCACTGCACTGGAATTGTCGATGTTTTCGGGTGAAATATCATGCATATGAGAATGAATTGCGAACTCAAAAGTCTAATGTGTGCGTGATGGTACTGTCATGACTGTGCGCTTCAAGCTTCGGGTGCTGCTTCAAGGGACAAGGCAGGAATCTCGGAGTTTTCGCAAGAAATTGAACGTACATATTATCTAGACCCTTCGTCCGTCTGAAGCGCTGAGATCCCAAGCCCGACCCGTCAACGATGACATCATCACCGAAAGGAGTAACCGAAACGCCCGTAGATGTACGGTCGCTATCGAGATCCATCCTGGACTCTTACTTCGAGTCTCGAATCTCCGCCCAACTTCTTCAATGTGCCTTCCAGGCTTCGAAAAATAGCAAGAGCGTTGAGGATCTATCAAGCTCCTGTAAGCTGATCAGTACCGATCTCACTACAGTCCTTAGAAGCTCTGATATACGTGGCAGAGCCTTGACACGTCCAACCAAGGACTTGAGTCTCGGATTTCCTGAATCGTGAAGGAGGCATGTGATATAGGAGCGAGTATCTTATACTGGGTGCTTGACGAGTCTTAAGTATCTGTGCTGACCTCCTTTATCATAACTACAGATAAAGCCCACACCCAAGCATACTTACGCGCATACGCGCGTCCCGATCATCGTCATGAGCATATTGGCGAGCGTGGACCGGTTGTCGACCAGTGGTGAATCTGGTGATAGACTGATTATTTGCTTAGGTCCATCGGTCCATCCTTACAGAGGACAGGCAGGGACAGGCCCGCCTTCGAGATGATGTTCCAGCGTCTCGTTCGACAATCGCATCCAGGGTGACGTGCTTCCTCGCGCTGATACATGTGCTAATTTTTGACGAACCGTCACCGGACCAGGGAAGA
Organism: Polyporus arcularius HHB13444; assembly: GCA_004369055.1. Classification (NCBI taxonomy): domain Eukaryota; kingdom Fungi; phylum Basidiomycota; class Agaricomycetes; order Polyporales; family Polyporaceae; genus Polyporus; species Polyporus arcularius. The sequence continues at coordinate 5,697 of ML211222.1, forward strand.
CCAGGAACCATGAGCAGCTGAGACATCTATCAGCGGAGACCGGAACGGTGGCGTCCACCGTCCACGACATTCCAGCATCAGCGCCCGGACTCGGTCAGGCGTCGTTCCAGCCCTTTTCTCCCCCCAGTCGTCCCCACACTTCCAGTCCTCTCTTTTCTCCTTTCTTGAGCTTACCTGGGTCTCCACGCTCGTGCAAGCTTGGCGTCTCGCTCCCACGCGCCTGATATGTTCGTCGCCGCCGTTGAAGGTTTCCCCGTCATAGGTCCACTGGCGTTTTTTCGAGTCTCTCCGGGATGCGGCGGCTCTAAGAAACGGTACGTATCATCTACATCCTCCTCTGGCACGATGCTCTCTGCATACTGACGATCGTCTTCTCCCTCCTGTCCGTTGCTCAGTGTATGATGTCGCAGCCGCTGTCCGAAGCCCCGGCCCCGCTCTCGCCGTAGTCCAAGATGATCCTGTCGAGTCTCTCCAGGAGGTGGCGCCCTTTTGACTCGGTGCGTACTATGTCTTCCTGTGGCTCGACGTCTTTTCCATACTGATGATCGTCTGCCCTCTGGTCGTTCCTTGTCGCCGCCCGAATGCCTCGCTGTTCGCACGTCGAAGCTATATCTGCTTGATACGAGGTCGTGCGCTGAAGGGAGGCCTGCTCCTATGGAAGGGGCAAGGCCCTCCCCAGCCGCACGTGGTATCAGGTAAGCATGATCGTTCCGACGTGGAGTTGTCCGGATGGGGCGCGGTAGGCGGCGAGTGAGCCTCCTCCGTCGGTGTTCAGATGAACGTTAGGAGGTAGGCGTTTTTCTTCTGTCGTTCCTCAACCCAAGCTCAATTGTAGTCACAGTATGTGCACGACGGGCTTCGCCTCGAAGTCCGAATATCACAGCCGGAAGATAATAGCTCTCAACGACAGCGTAGTCGACACTCCGCTATCCGTGCTGTTCATCGTGTGCGGCAACGTGACAGCGATGGTCCTGCGGCGACCTCTAGGCCTCGTGGTGCGCCTCTTGAGTCGATGAGGCTTGACGGTATGTCGTCTTCTTTCGTTTGCGCCCCATGCGTATCGAGCTACAATATAAATGCGTCCTGAGTTTCCTCTGGACTGCACGCTCCCCATCGCCCTCATCCAGTAGAGGTCTACGCTCTTGCCCATCCTTGGCTGTCATCGCTGCCCGCCATTCTCCTCCGCCTCTTCCTCTACTTCCTCTCAGCGTTCCCCTCCCTCGCTCCCTCTCTGTCGCCATATTCAGTCGGAAGGCCTGCCCGCCACCATGATACATGGCCCAGCCATCAGGATCTTCGATACAATTTACAACCGTCCGAGACTTTCAAGTCTGGGCCAGTGCGGCCCACCCGGAGGTTGTCAAAGTCGAGGTGTCATCGTCCGTCCTGGGCGAGTTTCTGCGAGTGGCCCACCTGATTACTCACCATTGTCCGGAGCTCGTCGTCATACCCAGCTCTTCCGCTCTGTCCGGGGCGGAACGTCGGCCATCGTCGCCGCCCTCGAAGGCCGCCACACCTCTATCGTCGATACCTGCACGTCCCGTGGCGAGCAACTTGCAGGCCGTCTCGCCTCGCATACCCTACCGTCCAGATACCATGGCCAGCGGCCAACATCCACCTCTCCCTCTTGATCGTCCGTACCACTGGTTGGACTCTGGCTATGGTTGCGCTGCATACTGTGCCTCTCCGGCCACCTCTGCGGCGCTCGCGCCAGCTTTGGAACCGTTTCCCGCCTTAGGCAATGCGGTCGTCATCCAGGTGCAATGCGGATCGCCACCTCCGAATCCCTCAGGACAGTCAGCTCGGGGTTTCCGGAGGGTGTGGGGAGAACTAAGGGCCGTGCACAAGGGTTCCGCCGTGCTTGGCCATGGCGGCATCGGGACGCTGTCGCTACGGGTGCCACCCGGTGAGCCTTCCGAATTGCTGTGGAACGTCCTAGAAAATGTGCATCCGAGGGATTGTCTGCAACTGGAGATGTCAGAAGATGAATCGGAGGCGTTAATGTATGTCTGCGTACGTGCTCTAGCTCTACCACGTGTGTCTCAGACTGACAAGCGCATAGGCCCACATCTGCGAGGCACATACACCGCTGCGCTTTCGGCGAATCAACGTCACTCTATATGGCCACCAGGGTAAGATGCTGGACACATCGAAGCTGAAGGTTGCACTCAGACGCGAGGTCTCCCTGACCGTCGATGTCGATGTACAGTACAGAAGTATCTTACAGTAGTAAGCGGCTGTCGAGCCGGATGAATTGGTCGGCGTCAAGTCGGCGTCCATACTGTATGTCTTGCATTGCAACTGCGACCTCGTTCATAAGTAACGACAACGAGTCACCAGTCAACGACCACTATAAGCACCATTTCTCGACCGAAGCTCTTTATTGAGATATGTAGACTGTAGGATAGAATATATGATATGCTTCTATTTGGGGCGATAAGTCGTCGTGGGATCCCGCAGCCGTCGCGGTGTCGCTTACCAAGCTGTTCCGATTCGCGCTGTTCGACCTTGATAGCTCAGCGTTCAATAATCAGCAGTGAGCACCCTCTCCAGCAGCATACAGTTGCAGTGTGTGCTTTTTGTCTCACATCTCTCGAGATTATTGGCTCACATCCAGACACAGACTTCAGCAGTGGCAGCGCCGTTAGATTTGCCAGGGTACTCGCCATCTCTTATTGCGCCTTGACGTACATACGCCCCGCTCCGAGAAGCGGTTCACATAGGTGTGTGATACGTCGTTCGGACAATCAGGAGCAATGTTGCGGTGTTGATACTTCGCGCTGCGCAGCATCAGAGTACGCCGGTCATGTCAGCCACCGTTGAAGATCCCATGGCACTCAAGTATGACATCCTCGTCGAAATTATGCACATTCTAGCCAGCGAGGGGAGATACAGCACCTCGGCACTCGCCGCAATGTCGCGAACGTGCAGGTCTATGTACAATGAAGGGGCCCCGCTATTACTGTCAGGCACGGTGGAGGTGTATCGGCGCATTCCATCCTTTTGCAACTTCATGCTGCGCGACCGGATTACGCGTCTTCCCCTCCTACGACGTTTCATCGTGGATATCCGCAAAGTGACGGAGGATGCGTATGATGTTTTCGGCGAGGTACTCCACCATGCTGTCAATCTCCATCATCTCCGCATCCACTCTTTGGATCACCCGTCACCCCCATTGAGGGTTGCACTATGCTCCCTGATTGCATCTCTCACCAATGTCCGACATCTTGATATCGCGGGAGGGGACTCCGCCGACAGTACGCAACTTTGGGAAAGCTTCTTCCGGAAGATCCGCATGCCACTGTCGCGGATAACCATGGTACTCATCATGTCAGGAGAGTCAACTTTTCGGGGGAAAACCATGTACACGCGGAGAAGAGATCCAATTTATCTCTTGTCGCGACTCAGGGAGACATTGGAAGACATCGACGTGGATGGACGAACCACCTTCGGGAGTTACACATGCACCTATCCCCAAGTAAAGGAGCTCCGAGTCCCGGCGCACACTATCAGTATACCCACTGTCAAACCCATCATCTCATCCTTCCCAAACCTCCGTGTCTTATGTATTGGATCAGCCTACGGCGACTACACACGTTGCCCTCACGAGCAGAACCTCCTGGACTGGATCTACCTTCGGAAACGCACTATACAACAATCTCACGAGCTGAATAAGCAAGATCAAAGGTCCCACGGTACCTGGCCGAGATTACAGTCCTTGCAAGCTAGCATCGTCGCTGCATATGCCCTAGGCTTGTCCTGTCATGTTGAGAACATGCGTCTTGTGAGCACCGGAGGAAGGAGGGAAGACGAATTGACCATGCTCTCTGTCATCCTCTCGGATGCCAAACCGGTCTTCCTGCGCCTCGCTACAAGAGTTTTCAACGCCCGAGGATACATACCGGTCTTCAAGTCGACAACTTCATGGTCTATGAGTTTGGAGACATTGGAACTACGGATCAACATATCGAAGGAGCAGTTTGACTTCCAGGAATGTTTTGTGAGTCGTGTCAACTCGTAACATACGAAAATCGTCACGCTGAAGATGCGTCATCATCAGAGACACATCACACATGTGCTGTCCACCTTATCTGTCCGTTCGTTGCGGCTTGAACTGAGATGTTCCAACATCGAACACTTGGACGAGCACACAGATGATGAGGTTGATAACAGCGGGCAGAAATGCGACCCTTACCTGGAGGACGGATACAGGTGGTACTGCTATACGGAGAACGCGTTACTGCGCGAGGATCTGTTGCAGCGCGTACGGGACTGCATGCAGTCAGGCCCAACTCTGCGACGCATGACGCTCATATGGGCACGGTGCGAGGCACCTCGCCCTACCCGCGTCATCGGCGTTGATCTCGACAACCCGCCGTATTCTTGGGACAGGCCAGGAAATGATTCGGACGGAGAATACAGGGTGGGCTACTTCTGGTGACGGGTACCGCAAGAGATACTGGTACCGAGTTTCCGCCTTGCATCGACCGACGCTCATCGATCATGCCGCATCTCTCCTGCTTTCCGAAGAGCATCACGGGCGCGGACAGTGGACGGGCGGGCGGACGGGACAAGGCCGAGGAGTTGGAAGGATAGATCACAGGTTTAGCAGGTTCCAGGAGTTCTACAGCGTGTATCAGCGACGTCGCTCTATGTTCCCGAGAAGTATGCCTCACCTTCGATATGTAGTACGATCTCGAACTGTACTTATTCTCGTCTACAAGGGCTCGCCTCCCTCATGTGTACTGATAAGGTGGCGGCACGCCGACCCTAGCCCCGGTTCAAGACGTCCTTCGATTCCGTGGCTTTCGTACTCGACGTCCACAGAGACCGACCTTGCATTCCATCAGTCCCTTGCACAGCGGCCGTCTATGATCGTTCGTTCACGGCTATCCCTACGAGCGTCTTCATGCTGCTGGCGACGGTTAAGCCTTATGGGCGAGCAGGCGTGCGCGAAGCTCGAGTGATTCAGTAAATATATATTGGACGTCATGGTCTGTAGTGACAATGAGCCCTGGACGATACGGAGAGAGGTCAGCGAGACGTCGTAATATCTAAGATGTTGTTGCGCTCACCTGGATCTCGCCTTCCTCCTAGCCGCCGTCCCGGCACCGGCCACAGCCTCTGACGAAGGGACCGTACCAGGCGAGTTGCGCACGGGCCGTCTGGGCCCCATCGAAGCGACTTGTTGCTCAAACTAGTTAGACGCATCGCTCTAACACTTTCGTCCGCCATCGCGAATTACGGGTATGCGCAGGACGGCGAGAGTTGGGCCCTCGCGGGTCGAAGGTGACTTCCACACGTGCGATCTTCCGACTCGTCAGCGTTCGAGCTTCATACCTCATCCTTGAGTCTTGAGCTCTCGCCGCCTAGCAGCAATGATGAGACGAAGGGTTACAACCAAGGGACGACGCGGCGTGCGACGTACCTACATGCCCGTGAAGCTCCCAAGGCCCCGGGAGCGGATCATGAGTCGGGCCGTTCCCGCTGTGGCGGAGGACCTTCTGGGGCAAGGAAGTGTCAAGAGTCTTGATGCAGGCCCTGGACCGGTAGACGTGGCGCACGGAGCGTCCCCCTAGTCATCTCTCGAGCACCGTCAGCCTGAGCATACTCCGCACGTGTCACCAGGTTCAGACGTACCACTGGGAGAGCGACTCAGGCGGGGCCTCAACTTGAAAGTTAACCCGTGCATAGTCCCTAAACATCCGCCGCCCACTGCGCAGATCCCGGACGACTCGCAGGTGTGCCGGAGCTCGAATGTCGCAATCGCCCAAGGAGCCACCCAAGGAACACAAGGTGGCGCCGCCGGAAAACGAGTAACGGTGCTCGCTCTAGCTCGCGCCCGCATGGTGGCACCAACCAGGAACATAGGTACGAAGAGCGACATGTCGCTATCGATACAGGACCTGGCGCCGTTTGGTACGCTTGATAATGATTATGATGCTCGAACAGGCACTTGTACCGACTCCCGCCAACGATGGGGGCCGCAGGAACGATCGACGCGAGCGATCACACCCATCCCGCCGTCCGGCGCGCACGCGCGGATCAGAAAAAAGGGTCGCCATTCCACGCGTCGGAAGTTTCGTGACTGTTTCACGTCCACAAGCTAACCCCCGGATGTGAGCGACTCGGAGCGTCGGTGCGTCGGCAAGAGAGGGCGGAGAGATCGTCGAGGAGGCGAGCGCACGCTAGGCCAGGTTCGGAGGCGGAAGACGCAGGGCGCACAACGTGTCGTATCCCGCAACGGGTGGTGGGCGCGGTGGCACCTGGGTGTGTCGTCAACCTGGCGTGTACTATACAGGGGCTATCCTCGGATTCGGGCGTGGAGTGAGACGAGGAGAGCCGTCGGTCAGGCGTTCTGGTGGACGCCGCGGACGGCGAAGACTCGAACGACAATGCCTGCCGTTTTGGGGGTTAACGTAACAGGTGGACGACGAGGGCCTGGGTTGGGGACGCGATCGCGATTCGCTCTTGCGGGAAGTTCCCTGGTGGTGCCGCCTTGCCCCGATTGAGCCGTCCACGAAGAAGAGAAGCGAGAATACCAGCTTGAGGTCCACGTGGGTACTTGGGTGTCCTCGGATACGCGACACCTTGGCGAACGGCACAATTGCAGATCTCAACGACTCTGTTTGCGATGTTGTGTGGAACAGGATGAGAAGGGACGCGTACGAACACAAGTGCATGCACATGGAGGTGCAAGAGGAACCGTGGGCTTGGTTCTTTGCCAAAGGACGTGAATTTGCTCAATCACTGCGGCGGAGAGGGTCGCCCGGCGGGATGGTCGGCGACGTGTGAGATGGCGGATTTGCACCCGCCCGATAGAATGGCAAGCGAGGGCATTACGGCGGCGACATTGCCTGCCAATTAGCATGCCTTCGCCTCGACCTAAGTACGGGAGCTGCTGTGAGTTACTTCCACAGGCTACAGTAACGCTCACGTACCCGCCGATATTGCGTTTCACTTTCCGACCGACGGACGGGAAGCTTGGACCCGCTTCGGCGGACTCTTTTCCCAGGACAGCATGTCAGAGAAGGTACATGCCACGTTCGCGAAGGCGTTCTCCGTGCGTCTGTGGGCTGGAGAGGGCAAGTACAAACTGACTTCCCAATCGGGCCACAAGGGGAAAGCACCAATAGGTTCGAACGGTCTGATGACCTTTGATGAAGACCAGGACCCCGAACGCAGTCGACGGACGGTGAGTGCGAGTTCGTTGTGCAGAGGAGGGCAGCTGCAGACGTCGAGACGAGTTATGCTGGCTGCGATGGTGGTGGATGCGGTCAGAAACGCGGCATCAGCACGAACAAGAGGCGGTGCATCGCAGGCGGCAGCAGGACAGCGCACCGCCAGACTCGGGCGTTTGATCTGCTGGGACCGCTGCCGGGTCTCAGGACGGTCGAGAAAGGTTCTGATGCCCGCGGAGAGGGGATCATTTAAGACTGACGAGAACAATAACTCCCTCCCCCGCGTTCTCCCAGGTCCCTCCTCCTCTCTTTTGTCTGCCTCGTTTTGGAAACCGGCAGCAGTCATGTCTCCAGCACGGTCCACTCTTATGCGCCGCAGAAGGTCCTCAGTCATGGGTTTGTCATCTGTCTTCGTGCTCAGCACCTCTCGAGCTGACCGTCATCGATCGCAGGCTTGACCCAGGTGAAGGCGGGCAACTACGGCATCAACACCTCCTCGCCCCGCGCACTCACATTCGCCCCCAACGTAACCCCCGGCACGTACGTCGAGGCCGACGACGACCTGGACGGGGATGACTCGACCATGCTGCCTGGCACCGCTCTGTTCCCGCCCACGGAGCCCTCGACAGCGCCCACACGTAGACGTCTGCCTCCCGGTAAGCGGCTGTCCCAGGGCTACATCCCCCGTCCCCCGAACGCCTTCATGCTCTTCCGTGCAAACTTCGTCCGCCAGAAGCATGTTCCCGGCTCGATCGAGACGAACCACGGCTCGCTCTCGAAGATCATAGGCAACTGCTGGCGCGCGCTTCCTCTCGAGGAGAAGAAGCACTGGGAGCAGGAGGCGAAGAAGGCCAAGGCCGCACACCGCGAAAAGTGGCCCAACTACCGCTTCCGCCCGGTGCACAACAAGAACAAGAAGAAGGGCGACGCTGCCGTGCCTGTGCCCATCGAGAGACGCACAAACAAGTTCCCGCCACAGCCTGCGGACGAAGAGCGGTGCGAGGTCGTTGCGCAGCTCCTCCTCGAGGGCAAGAAGGGCGAGGAGCTCGCCGAGGCGATACGACAGATTGACATGGCGCGCGCAATGTCGCGCCCTGAGAGCGCAGAGTCGTACCATGTGGACCATCAGCAGTTCACGCAATCTTCCGTTCCTCTCTATCTCCAGCGCCGGCCGTCCTCCGTTCCCCCGCCCACGACGCTCTACAACCCCGCGCACAACATCGCCGTCCCTGCCCTCCCGTTCTTCGCTGCCCCGACTCCCCAGACCGCGTATGGCCCGAACGCGATCTTCGACGGCGCCGGATATCAGATGCACAGCGCGCACGGCTCTCGCGCTGCCTCGCCCGTGGGGAACATCGCACGCGCAGGCCGGACCATCATGGGAATGCGCCGCGCCTCGAGCTGTCAGCCGATCCCGTCGGAGCGCATGTGGGATGGGTACGACCCGCACCCGCACCACCTTGCCTACGGTCAGCCTGAGCCGGTGCCCGCCGCATGGCACATGCAAATGCAACTGCAGCCGGACTGGGAGCCGCTCCCCGAGGTCACGGACGCCAGCATCTTCCAGCCGGGCTGGACGAACTCGTTCAAGGACGCCGCGCCCGAGCCGTCGCAGTTCCACGCGCACATGCAGGCGTACCTCCCGCCCGACGCGCCCCCGCCGCATGCCCCGCTGCACCTCAACATCGGCCCGCTCGACAGCTACGACTTCGTGTCTACGCCGTCGACCGCGACCGACTCGTACTCCGCTGTCACTCCCGGTGCGGGTGGGATGTTCGAGCCAGTCGACCCGCATGCGACCTGGCCTGTCCCCGAGAGTGGTCCGTCGAGCGCGTTCTCCGGCTCGCCCGCGCACTCGGACTCCTCGCTCCCTACCGTCGTCCATGCACACGTCCCGCTCCCCGTCGATCCCCACGCGCCGCTCATGTGCGCGCCGCAGCCGCAGCACCCGCAGGTCCAGTTCAACGACTCGTGGGCGACGGAGCAGGATCTGGACAAGATGCACGCCCAGCACTCCCAGGTCCAGATGCACGACGAGCAGCACATGTCGACGCTGCTCGACGACGCGTACGCGATGTACGGCGACGTCGGCATGGACGGCGGCATGGACATGGGGATGGAGATGTCCCAGGTCGACTACGGCTACGGCGCCGTGTCGCAGGAGTTCTGAGCTCGCGCCCGCCGCCGATGCTCGCTCCCTGCCCCCGGGCCCCGGCTCTTTCTGTCCGTAGACATTCTTCTTGAAAACCCGTCTCGTCTCCCGCTGCCTCGGTTCTGCTATCGTACAGCTATATCCCGCCGCGACAGCCGCATTTACGTCGTTAATGCTTCCCTCTGTAGCCACTACGTTCGAGCCTGCTCTGTTATCTGCGACCCGCTCGCTGCTCTGCCCTGATATCCCCCTTGTAGCCATATACTGGATCTTCGTTCCGTCTTATCTCTCCTCACCCCCCAGATATCCTCGATAACCCCATCCCCACCTCTCGTCCCTCTGCACCCCGTACACGTACATACTTGCCCTCTCACCTTCGTAGATACCTGACGGCACCCGCTCGCATGCGCCATACCCTACGGGGTGCCCTTGCATTATTAAGTAGTCGCATTTGGTCTCACCCACTGTATCTATCTATATAACCCACAGTTGCTTCTGCAATCAGTGTGTGAGATTCTGTGCAAGCTTGACGTAGCACCGGACTCCGGATTGGTATGCGTGGATCATGAACGCGGAGGCTTGGCGGAGGACACTGAAATTTGATCCGCTCAATACATCCGAAGCTTGCTTGCTTCCGAGCGGAAGTACGTACGGGGCACTCTCGATCTCCGTTGGTACCCCGTCTTCGTACTTAGGAAGTTGGGGCGCTGATTGTAGGTTCAAGTACCGCACACTGGTATGCAGTATCTCTTCAGATGGTTTGCGATTAGCAATCCAGACAACCAAGCTTGCTGGTATCCCGGATGACGCGTACATAGATGATGTGCGATACATACACGACCCAAGCCTAGCCGCGTATCCGAGTGGGAACGCAGACGTCGACCGACCAGAACAGCGACTGCGGTACACGAGCAGACCCTCAAACCAAGAACACTACTGCACGAATCATCGCGATTCACGATCGATGAGAGAGCGGAATGTCCACCACGGTGGCTCCTCGCCACGCGGGGTCTTTGAACCATCCCTGCGAAGAAGCATTCACGAACATCGTGTGTCCCCCAGGCGAAAACTTCGGCCTACCCCGAACCATCGTGCCCAAAGCCGCAGCCACGAGCCACAGCGCCCCCAAAGCATTACGCCCCTTGCCAAACGACACCGCCTCATACTTGCGCTGTCCCTCGTCCCACGCCACGCACTTGACGCCTCGCCCGGAGTGCAGGTGTCCAAAGACGTGCAGGAGCGGACGTGTCTCCTCGACGGCGCGGAGGAGATACTCGCAGCCCTTGCCGCCCCGCGAATCGAGATGGAACTTCGGCGGGCCGTGCGTGACGAGGATGTCGATGAGCGGGGGGATGTTCCAGACGCGCGGCGCCCTCGAATGGTTGTAGCTGAACTCGCCGCCCTCATGCCACGGCGTGTACGGGCTCCCGTACACGGAGAGCAGCCTGCCGCGGACCTCGATCGTCGTCAGCGTGTTCTTGAGATATGTGATGCTCGGGTACTCGGCGAGGAGCTCGTCGCGTATCCCCCGTCTGGCGAGCCCGGAGTCGTGGTTGCCCGCGATGACGATCTTGTGCGGGTGCGGGGCGGCATGGAGCCATGCGAACGCCGCGTTGAGCTCCCGCCGCGACCCTAGGTTCGTGAGGTCCCCCGCGTGGATGAGGACGTCGCCGGGGGGGAGCGAAGGAAGGTCGGCTTGCCGACTGTGGGTGTCCGAGATACACACGATGCGCGCGCGCTCCGGCGAGGGTTCCATCTGCGGATCGTCCTGCTTGATGAGCGCCAGGGGTCGTGGCGTGCATGCGTCGTGGGCTATGCGGGCGAGAAGGAGAATGGGGGAGTACAGGAGTTCCTCCCACAGGGTTCGCCTGGGGCGGGCGTCGTCGACGACCGGCCAGTGGGCGGTGGAAGTGGTCCTCGAAGAGCCTGGACGTATTCGCATGTTGTTTGGCTCAGATCCTAGTGTGCAAGATCGTGGTCAGCGCGGGGCTTTCTTGTATCTGGATGCAACGAGGACGTAAGAAGACGGCAACGTGCGCGAAGCTGGCAGCAGTCATCGCCACGAAAGGCGTGGGCACATGGACCCTGGCGAGGTGGCCCATCGCAGAAAGCCCTGCAGATCACCTCCTCCTGTACACCGCTCAGGCTTCTAGTTCGCGAAGCGAGCGGAACAGGTTGCTCCGACGACCCTCGACGTAGCGGCAGATGGGTGACAGAAGATAGGAAGCTCTGCCCTGATGCATCCAGAACATCGAGATGCCCAGCCAGCGACCTGCGACGTACGACTTGTCAATCTGCTTCAATTGCCACGACAAACGGAATCCTCCGACTCGTGCACATACGCATCAGCTCGCCGCACGGAATCATCCAGCTCGCGATGGTGGAAATTTCAGAAGCTCTAGCAAGGGAGGGATCCGCGGAGCAAAACCGGACGGTGCGAAGCACACTGAATAGAATGTTTCGCCCTGGCTCAGCACTATCCGTGCAACTCAGACCCCGCCGAGGAGCTGGGCAGCAGTGCATGTCACGGTACAAGACCCACATTGCTTCATCTGTAGCACCTTCAGTATCCTGCATTTCTGACAGAGAAGCTACAACACTTGCTATTATTCAGGCTGCAAAGGCCAGACTGCGATCTTCGAGGGAGGAGGAGCGTCGTCGTCGCGGTACAAGTGTCGTAGGTGGCTGTGCCACAGTTTGATTTCCGAGAGACGCCCGAAGGTACACACCGTATCGTAGCGGACTTATCGACTCTCTGCGACCTGCCACGACCATCGCGTCCTGACTCCTGAGACTTGTGGTAGTAACTTCATCAGCTTCCATGCGAAGGACCCTTATGCGTACGCCGCAGCTCGTTCTTCTACAGTCGCCGAACCAAAGTTCAGGTGTCCTAGATCGCACCTTCCACGAACTCACTCCTCACTCCTCCACCATCCGATCTTCCTTCAAATTTCGTGAACACCTAGTTGCCTCTCGTACCTGACCGTCTACCCAGGGAGTGGGTTGAGCTCTGCGATGGCCTGCAACTCGAGATCCAGATGTATCAGACATATTCGTCGACCCTGCGCCTCGCGGCCACCCTCTAACCGATTGGGCCAATGTTTCTCATGCTTCTCATGTTTCACGCCCTTGTTCATTCAACCATTCTGACCTTTGAGCGCTCTTTGCGCTCGCGTTGGTGTTAGCGATGATCCAGCCCTCGACCGGCCGCCGGACCGAATGTCACGTTGATGTCCGCTTTCCGCCCAAGCGGCATTGGCGCCTTTGCCTTCTGACCATGGATCCTGTGCCCCATCCGCTCGTCTCAAGTGCAAACGGTCATGTCCTGTGGCTCTGATAGGTATATAAGGAGGCGAGTGGTCGGAGGATGGACACCAGGTCGCCACACCACTCCAGCCAGACACTGCCTGACATAAGCCTCTCCCTGGCGACACAAATTTCCTGTTGCTGCGTCCACTTGCCGCATCATCCCTGGTCATAAAAGCCCTCCCTGTCTGACTTTGCTCTATACCCCACCTCCATCTCCGCCGCCACCACATCATCCACCATGCATTTCACCAACGACGGAAAGGCACTCGACGAGGTTTCGGACGCGGTCGACGAAGGTACGCCACCGCGCGCCTCTCCGACGCGCTCGGAGGAACGTTCACTGACGCTCGCTGTTGCCGGGCACAGTGAACAAGCTCAAGGGGCAGGTCCCCAGCTGGGGCGAGGCGTCGCAGTTCGACGCCGCGAAGGACAAGACCGCTTTCCGTCAGTACGAGGAGGCGTGCGACCGCGTCAAGAACTTCTACCGCGAGCAGCACGGTGAGTAGCGCCCCCCGTACTGTGCTTGCGGGGAAACACTCCTTCTGACCTGGCTTCTGTTCGATCGTGGCCCTCGTAAATGTGCCACTGCGTGCCCTGAATCCAGAGAAGCAGACGTTCGAGTTCAATGTGCGCGTGCGGGCAGAGTTCAAGAAGACTGTGCACGCGAGAATGGGTGCGTGGACGTTCCAGCCTCGACTATCGCTGCTGCTGTGCGGACTGCGCTCAGGGCTGCGCGCTGATCACCTCGAACAGGTATCTGGGAGGCCATGGAGAAGCTGAACACGCTAGTGGACGACTCCGACCCCGATGTGCGTGTTCTCCCGTTCCGCTTCGCGAAGCGCTTCGAACTGACGCTGCTCCGCTCTTCCAGACCAGCCTCTCTCAGATCGAGCACCTCCTGCAGACCGCGGAGGCTATCCGCCGAGATGGCAAGCCGCAGTGGATGCAGGTCGCGGGCCTCGTCCATGATCTGGGCAAGTTTCTCTACTTCTTTGGCTCCGAGGGACAGTGGGACGTCGTCGGGGTAAGTCTGCGACTTGCCGTGCGCTCCCGCGTTGTTCGATGTGCTGACGTTGTGCCGACCAGGACACATTCGTCGTGGGGTGCAAGTTCTCGGAGAAGATCATCTACCCCGATACGTTCGCAGGCAACCCCGACTCGCAGGACCCTGTATATTCGACTGAGTACGGTGTCTATTCGCCTCACTGCGGTCTCGAGAACGTGATGCTCTCCTGGGGCCACGACGAGGTATGTGCTTCTCGCTTTCATCTCATCTTTTTAGTTCTGACTATCTGACCCGCGATCCGCAGTACCTATACCACGTTCTGAAGAAGCAGAGCTCGCTGCCGATGGACGCGCTCTACATGATTCGCTACCACAGCTTCTACCCGTGGCACCGCGAGGGCGCGTACGAGCACCTCACCAACGCCGAGGACCGTCGCGCTCTCGAGGCCGTGCGGGCTTTCAACCCATACGACCTCTACAGCAAGAGCGACGAGCCGGTCAACGTCGAGAAGGTGAAGCCGTACTACCAGGGCCTCATCGCGAAGTTCTTCCCCGAGGTCATCGAGTGGTGAATTACCTGCAGCCGTCTCTTCTCTTGCTTTCGACTCTCGCTTTCCCCTCCTGTTCATACCGATTCATATGTAGCATACCCTGTCTCAGACTGTTTCATACCAAGTATTCGATATCTCTAGGTAGTCAATAGTTAATGATAATACTTATTAGTTCGGCGGACACTGCTTCCTTGAGCTCCGTGTTTTAGCGTATGCTGCACATGCTTTTTTGGATGTCTCGTACGACCTAGGAGGCCCACACGTCCCGCCCGACAGCGATACCTGTGCCACAAATGACTCGTCGAACGTACTCACCTGCCATAAGGAGCGCTACACTTCTGGGAGCGCCGGTTTGCATCCTGACTCCTACCACCAAGACTGCCAATCGATTGGTCTCAATTTTGCTCCGACTCGGACTCGCTTGTCCATGGCAGTTATCTGACTCCGAAACCCAGTCTGGCGACCATCTTCTCCCGCCGACTACCACCACTTTCCCGTGTATATAGTCATCGCTTTCCCTCCTCGTCAACCTTGGTTTCTGTGCTCTACCGCCAACGAAACACTCCCGCACGCTGTACAAGCCTTAAGCCTGCAAGCTCCAGAAACCAAAGCATGGCGTCCACATCAACTGACACCGCCAACTGACCAAAACTTGCGCCCTCCCCCTTCTCTGCTCCGGCCGATCTCCCCAAACTCCCCGACGTACCGGGCACTGACCCCACCCGCTGTGTCCTCGACTCCTTCCAAAGCGCCATCGCCGAAACCGTTGCGGATGCTCTGGAGCCTTTGACGATTGTGCAGGTCTACGAGGGCGTAGACTACGGGAAGAAGGGCGAGGACTTCACTGTGGCATTTTCCCGATTCCGACTTCCGGGGAAGGTCGACGACTTGGCGAAGAAGATTATCGAGAAGGTGAGCACCACTCTTTTAGTGAATCATTCATCGGAACAATGTGTACTTCGTGGCATTTGCAGCAGAAGGAAGCACTTCCTCCATGCACGCGCTTAGGGTTAGGGTTTCATACTGGCGCTGCTAGGGACTATCCTGGACAGGTAGGGGATTTCAACACAGATAGATCCTTTCATATTGCGGAGAGAAGACTTTGTTATGTTTGCGAGCGACCACCCGTAATGCACGCAGAAGTGCGAAACGAGCGAGGGAAGAGTGGTCTGGAGGCTCGGGAGAGCTGTTTTCTGAACTCTGGAAGTTTGGAGAGGAGGTCTGACCCCTCTCAAGATTTCAACCTGATGTCAACCTATGGAATCGCTTATACGGGCCGGACGGAGCTTGAAGCGAAACGAAGTATGTCTGGTTCGAGCAATAGACACCAGGGAGGCCGGAGAATATGGTGCTCTGGACATCGCGCTGACAGAGCCGGCGATTGCGCTCACTGTAATCGACAGTGAGCGCGACCTCCGGCTGCTTCTCTCCCTCTGAATGCGTCGTTGGAGCAGCGGATGTAAGGGTTTCAGACCCGAAGCGTTAGGGGAGCCTCAAAACGGTGTGCCGACCATCACTATTCTAGTTGTCATCGTCGCCGACACTCCCACTCAAGTTGTGCGGTGCCGTCAGGGCGATGTCTAGCGATGTTCGGCTAGCTGGGGGTTAGCCCCTGGGCGGTGTTGTGGTTAGCCGATTGCATACTTGTGGGTCCAGGGCGTTTAACGCGCGGGCATGTTGTTGGAATTGTTGTGCACGCAGACCTGTTGCGACTCCAGATCTCTTTCGTACATTTCGCCCGCTATTTCTCGTGTATAACCTACTTGTGCTGATTGTGCTGACTATCATCCGAGTTCCAAGCAGATGATTGGGTCGAGTCCGTGACCCACGACCGCGCCTTCCTGCACCTCAAGTGCCGAACGGCGACCCTGAACCGCCTCATACTCCACGAAATACATGCCCTCACCTATGTACGACACCGAATCGAAACAGCCCGGTTACGGCGCTAACTCCATCTGCGAGGGTAAGCGCGTCGTCATCGAGTACTCCTCGCCCAACATCGCCAAGTCGTTCCATGTCGGCCACTTGCGCAGTACAATTGTCGGCGCGTTCCTTGCAATCCATAACGGGCGTGTAGCTGGGACGTCCACTCGCTGAACTGGTTGACTGGGGCACGCAGGTTCGGGTCCTCCGTTCGTTGGGATGTCTCTTCAACTGACATCGCAGCGCAGTTCGGTCTCATCGCGGTCGGCTTCGAGAAGTACGGCTCACAGGAGGCTCTCGAGCAGAACACGATCCAGCACCCCCTCGAGATCTACGTGAAGGTGAACGCCGACGCAGAGAAGGACCCGACGGTCCGCGAGCAGGCGGCCGCGTGGTTCAAGCGGATGGAAGATGGTGACGAGGAGGCGCTCCGGAACTGGCGGGTCTGGCGCGAGCTGTCGATCAAGACGTACGCGGAGGGGTACGCGCGGCTGAACGCGCACTTCGACGAGTACACCGGGGAGAGCATGGTCGGCCCGCAGACGATGGAGGCCGCGGTAAACAAGCTGCAGGAAATGGGTCTCATCGAGGAGGACAACGGCGCGCTCCGGGTCAATCTGGAGAAGTACGAGCTCGGCAAGGCTGTTATCCGAAAACGAGGTAAGTGCTCCAGCCTTGTGTTCGAGGCGCACACGTTGCTGACAGGCACATACATAGACGGCACGTCCATCTACCTCACGCGAGATGTCGGCGCTGCGATCGAGAGGTACGACAAGTACAAGTTCAACAAGATGATGTACGTCGTCTCCACGCAGCAGGACCTGCACCTCCAGCAGTTCTTCAAGGTGCTATCGCTCATGGGCTACGACTGGGCGGACAGACTCGAGCACGTCAACTACGGCCTAGTGCTTGGCATGAGCACCCGTAGGAGCACCGTTGTCTTCCTAGACGACATCATCCGGGATGCCGCCACTGTCATGCACGAGCAGATGCGCAAAACGAGGAGAAGTACAAGGCGGTCGAGGATCCCGAGAAGGTCGCGCTTGAGATCGGCATCACCGGTGTCAAGATCCAGGACATGGCTGCCAAGCGGTGCGTTCCCACTTTTCCTCACTTCTGCTCCCACGTGCTGACTCGTGAACTACAGGATCAACAATTACCCATTTAACTTGGAACGCATGCTCTCCTTCGAGGGCGATACCGGTATGCGCACGTCCGGCTCTCCTCCATCGAGCGCAAGAATCCTGAGCTGCTCCCGCTCCCTGCGCCCTCTCAGCTCAATCTCGACACCCTCGTGGAGCCGCAAGCCCGCGAGATTGTGCTCCTGCTCGGGTCTTACCCCGACGTCGTCAAGACGGCGTTGAAGAACCACGAGCCAAGTGGAATCGTGACCTTCGCGTTCCGCCTGAGCCACGCGATATCGAGCGCATGGGAGACGGTCATCGTCAAAGGCGAGCAGGACAAGGAGAAGGCAAAGGCGCGCATGGCTCCGTACCTCGCCGCGCGGGATGTGCTGGGTGCGGTGTTGCGGTTGTTGAACATCAAACCGCTCGACCGGATGTAGATGCGTAGTACTAGTAGGGTAGGAATTGATTCACAAGGCCCGAAATTGAGACTTTCATGAATGTACTAGTGTAATGCATGCTGCTTCTTGACTGAAGCGTCCAAAGTGCAGATGATCATAGCGACAGCCCTAGTAATTGTGCGCAGAACCAGGATGAGTAGTTCAGAACGAACGATCACAACTGTAGTGCGCCCTGATTCTAATGCGCCCTCCTGTGTCGGGTATGAGGGATCTGGCTCGGATGCCGCCGTTCGTCGCCGTCCTGACAAGGAAAAGCCTCCTCGGGCACCTGGATGTATTATGTATGTCGCATAAGCAGTCATCCTGGTAGCAGGCTAAATCACTGACCGTCCCGTTAGCCAAGAAATTCGCGATGAGGTCCAGGTTGCAATTGTTGTGGTCAAACATATATTGCTATGAGCGTAGGAGAGTGCCCCGTCAGCAACGACATGACCTGGTTTCAAATGGAGGGACTTACACCGAACTCAAGGTCGGAAAACACATGTGCATCCGGCCACAGCTCCCGTGCGGCTGAGTCCGACACCCTGGGGTAGTTCCATGGATCCAGCTTGCGCAGAAGGACGAGGGTCTCCTGGACGGGCTTCTGTTCCTGTGGCTCGCTGAAGGAGATCCGCTCGATGGCGCGGATGGGCCAGAGATGACAGAGGAAGCGCCATGACGGGAACGCGCTAGGCACTACCGGACCGTCCATCAATTTCGAGCATTCCGTGAAAGGCACGAAGAAAGAATGTCACCCACTGAGCAAAGGTACGCTGTGCAAGCTTTCGGTCAGCACCGTTTCTACGGCGGCGAGGAGTGTCTTATTGTCCGAGTGCTCGTCGAGTGCGTCCCCGCAGATGATCGGCATGTCGCCCAGTCCAAGAGCGGCGGGATCGTGCACGGGATATCTGTTAAGCCTCTCCGTGTGCTCCTCGAACGTCTGCCAGTTCTGGGTGTCCTTTTCATCCTTCCGGACTGCGTCGTAGAATTGGTGGTATCGGCTGTTCAGCAGATCGAGAAAGGGCTGATTGCTGGTGAAGGTGAAGCCAATTATGAGGCTTACTAGTCTAGAGAAGAAGACTATACTCACCGCCAACCCATGAGATCTTGACGTAGGAGCTACCCAGGCGCGAAAATCAGCATTGAGACGCAAAGAGGCATGGTCCTGTGCACACATACCCTGACTGAGAGACCCAAGAACTCCATGTCGGGACGCGGGGGACCGCTGGGGAATGAGCAATCTGCAAGCTCGTCGGAAGCACACGACTCTTCGAGCGTAGCGACGGTGTTATTAGCGATCGCTATCGCTGTTTGCCATGTCTAAGGGACGTATCATTATCAGCTTGAGTCCTCCAAGAGCGAGCAACAGACGAGATCGGTTGACTCACCAAGTAACTTGGCACTGCATTGTATGCGATAGGGTCGATAGGATCATCCATGACGAGGCGGCCCGCTCGCTAGAGTACCAGGGAAGTGAGGTTCATTCACAAAGTGCGTAACTCGATCGACGGAGACGTGCCTCGGGAAACACTGAAAGCAATTTGTCACTTTGCGGTGCAATCCTGCCAGCGAGTAAGAAGGACTTACGTTTCTGCAAGTAGCTCCCAACCAAACTCCCAGGCTGAGCGCCCCAGAAGCGTATCGGGGCATCGGGCCCGTCAAACGCGTCGGCCATGGCCACCAGGTCCCGCACCGTGGCCGCAGTGCCGACGTACCGCAGCATGCCGCCCTGGCCCTGGTCATCAGCAGTTTCAAGACAACTTATCACCACCCTTTCTTGGATCTGGTGGAACAGGAGCGCGTCATCGACGGTCTGCTGACGTGTCCACTCGAACGTCGCTCCGTCCCAGCCAGGCGGAGACTCGGACCAGCGTTCTGTCATGTCCTGGTAGTAGTCGCTCTTGTCGACCGAGTCTGCGAAGCATGACAGCATCCCGGGACTGTCAATGCCGACGTGAGACTAGAGTCGATCAAAAACGTAGATACATGTGAAGGAAGGACAAACATAGAGATTCCCGGGACACCCCTGCCCCGAGGTATCCACATAACGAGGTCGTACTCGCCGTTCAAGCGGGTATAGAGAGCACCCGCCTGTCGGCCCAAGTCCACCTGGGGTGCACGATCGGGACTGAACCAACTCGAGACCCCTACAAGAAACCAACGTGTCAACTGCCACATATCGAGAGAGGGAGGAGTGAATGAACTCACCAGTATGCAGGAAGACCGTCCCTTTACGCGCTGTTTGGTTCGCAGCTGGATATCTCGCAAAGACGATGCTTCCGTTGCCCACGCTGGGTTCGTGCCAGTCCAAAGGCACCTTGAAGATCCCGCATTCGATGATAGTCCCTTTTCGACAAGGCGCGACTTCGTAGGGCAGCGGGCGAGGTCCTGCGTCGTCCCTCAAATTCTGAGTACAGGGACCCCACAAGTCAGTACGGCAATGCTTATCTATCTGATGTGGTACTTACGAGAACCGGGTCTGTGGCCAGGACCACGATTGCGAGCAGCAAGCCCACGAATACATCCAGCAGAGCGGACACCATAGTAAGTCGCAGGAAAGCTCCTAGTGCTACTGCATATGCAGGACCTTGAGTCTTCGGACGTTGTGGTTGCTAACGATAGTAGTACGCCGGTGTTGATGGGAGGACGAACAACGCTGTCAAGTTACGGCAGCGCCCAATTTTCGTGCGTTCCTGGGTGGTAGCGCTCAATTTGTTCAGGGTCCCTTTTGACTTCGAACTCGATGTTCAGAGAGTCACCCCAGCGTGAACCTCTGCGGCACGGTCAGGATGAGCTGCACTATTTAGCATCTTGTCGAGATGGTTCACAGTGCGACTGACTCGACTTGGATACCATCGGACTCGTAAGTACACTGCGCTGCAACCTCCCCAAAGCTGTTACTTTAGTGACTCAAAAGCTGCCAAAAGCTATCGAACAGACGGAGAGGCGATTTAGAATTCCCTTTCACCAAGTGTTGGGCGCAATTGCGTAAAGCCCACAATAGCTCTCTTCGTCAAGACATAGTCCGACATGCTCCCACTTCCGCGAAACGTCGTCGCGCTCGTTGTGTTGAGAACACTGGCACCCCCGGCATGTGCGGTGGAGCAGGCTGGGTCACCGCGAACATCTGCAGGATATTCGTCCGGAACATGCTTTCCGCGTCGAGGTCGTTCTGCGCAAAGTCGTCCGTCCATGCTCTGCTTGTTCGCGTTGTTCACAAGGATGTCAATCTGCCCAACGTGACGTGCGTTCGCGTCTTGAAGCTTGAAGTCCTCCAGGTCGAACGCGTTCGATCGAGAACCCCCTCTGGCCCTTCTTCTCAATCACGCGGACCGTGTCGTCTGCGTCTGCTTGCTCCTTGGGCAGATGTTCGAGCCTTCCGTCTGTGCCTTCTGCGCGTCCAATTTCGGAGGTGCGAGAAGTTGAGTGCCATCAAAAGACAGCGACGTACTCTCCATTCGTGATTATAGCCTTCATCTCCTTCAGCTTGTTGAATTTGAGATGCGGCCCTTCTTCTGTCTGCACTTTGTGTGGACGGGCTCCGGCTGCAGCCCCTTCGACAGCTCCCGCTTCTAGACGAGGATTTCTTTCAAGAAGTGGGATGTGTTCGCTTTCGCAGTGGAAGAGAGCTAAGGTGATATCAGCAGAGCATGGAATCGTAGAGAGAGGTGAAATTTCGACAATGCCTCGTCTTATAGGGCGCCGCCGAAGCTGTTCACCGTTCGAATGTCAGCTGCAATGCAAGCACGGGCGAGCCTGCCTCGAAGTGCATCCTGTATGACCCAGTCAGGTGTCCAAGGCACCTCCGGAATGGAGCGTGCAAGACAATGTGACTAGCATTGAAGCGCATACGGCGTATCGAAGACTTTTAATGAGGTGCTTTATAACTTAAGCCAAGAGGGCATAGTAACAAAGGAACGTAGCTAGTAAATCCCTAGAGCTCGTCACGCTGGACCTCCTCAGCCTCAGCCTCAGCCTCGTCGATCTTCTCGTCAGCCTTCTCGACGACAGGCTTGAACGCGCCAAGGATGTTTGCTTTGATCTTGATCTCGTCGATCTTGGCCGGGGCGAGAGTGCGCTTCGACAGAATTGACGCAAGACTACGAGAACCGTCAGATCTATGCATACAACTGACAAGGACCGCGACATACCGGGCTGACTCCTTCTCGAGGTAGTCCTCGCTGCCGTTCACGACCTTCTCCATCACGCGAATGTAGTGCTTCGCGCCCGCACCAAGGGTGGACGCAAGACTGGTGGCCTCCTTGAGAAGCTCCTGGCGGACGGCCGCGGTCTCCTCAAAGAACTTAGCCGCAAGGGCGTCGAGCTGCTCGAGACGGCCCGCCTGGTCGTTGAGGAGACCACCGACGGTACGGTGAGTGCCGCACTTCTCGTTCAGGAACTCGACAAAGGCCTCCTCGGTGCGTTCACCGTCGTAGTCAACGGGTTCTGAGCGACGGTGAGCATGTGATTTACGCAAGATTGCTGTGAATGCGTACCCGTCTGGCCCTTGGGGAAGAACTTGATCGTGGGGAAGCTGCCGATCTCGTACTTGGTCGCGAGCGGGCGGTTGTTCTGCGCATCCGCGTCGACGTTCGCGACAACGCACTGCAAGAGCATTGTGAGCTGTGAACAACGCGCGACAGATGGAAAGAAAGCGCACGTTAGGCTCGCTCTTGAAATCCTTGGCAACTTCCTCGTAGATGGGCTTGAGACGCTTGCAGTGACCGCACCAGGGTGCGGTGAATGCAACGATCACGTCCTTCTCCGGGTTCTGTGACGGAGTTCAGTCGATGGTCGACGCCGGACAGAAATCATCATACGTACCAGTGCAACTTCGTCAAACGTGTGGACGTCGAGGATCTCGTATGCCGGTGGGGGAGGAGGCTTGATGCTCGACTTGACGCCAGATTTTGTGGTGATGCTGCGGTAGAATCACGGTTAGCTCTGGGCAGAGACGTGAAGACAGGACCAGCAGTGACAGGGCGGGTCAGGTACGAAGTGTAAGGCCTCATCTCCAGATGTCAGAAACCTTAACCTGATGAAACATCATGCCCAGGGAATGAGAGAACACGGAAAGTCAGGCCAACGGGGATTTGTTCGCGGGCATTCCGCCAGACGACCCGCCCGATGTCTGGTTCCACGCGTGGTGAAGACCAAGACACCCGAACGGCGCATCGCGCATGTAGTGCGCTGACACTGCTCCCTGCTTGCTGGTACGTCAGTCGCACGACTTGCGACTGATCCCGTAGATGCTCAGTGACGAGCAATGGCCCGCGCTTCATCGAATTGTCCACCAAACAATCTGCCAGACCTCGCGGACAACTTCCCCGTCGTTCGGACGTTCTTCATGGCTGAGCCCAGACGAAACCAGACGTGGGGTGAAGACACGGAATTGGGTACTCACAAGTTTGCCAAGGCCTCCAAATCACGTCCACCGTCGTACTTCTCCGGCTCGCCACCCTCCGGACCGAACCACTTCAGTGCTGCATCCTCGGTCAATCACAATCCAACAGCGAATCAAGACACAGCGCACGTACTCGGGAAGCCAGTCACACCATACTTCTGGCCTAGCGGCCGTCCTGCACCATCCGCGTCCACCTTCGCGACAATAACTTTGTCCTTCGCGTGTGTGTACGCGTCCGCAAGCTGCTCGTACACTGGCGCGAGGTTCTGCGCGAGCGATGTATAAGTCCGGGAATGTCGGAAACGAGCGTTGCGGGGTAGCTCACCTTGCAGTGTCCGCACCATGGTGCGAAGCTACATCATAGACCATTCACCGTTCAGCTCCATGTTGCATATCAGCAGAACGGGCAACGTACAACTCAACCAGTGCAGGCTTTCCCTTGCCAACGATCTCGTCGAAGTTGTCCGGGGTGAGGTCGATGACGTTGGACGCCAGCGCGCCGCTGACGGACAGGACCGCCGCGAAGAAAGTGCCGAACTTCATGTCGTCGTCGTCTTCGTCGCCGGCCTACGAAGGTGGGGGTGATGGAAGTAGAAGAGAAAGAAAGGCTGAGAGAGATTTGGCGGCTCGTGGGCGAGTTTGTCCTCTGAGAACGTGCGACGTGGAGGCCTTGGAGGTGCTTACGTAAGGGGCGCCCTCGGTAGTAAAGTAACAAGTCGCCCAAAGAGGTAATCCCGGCCTGTGTTTCGTACGACGACGCTGTCTGCGACCTTGCGGCGTACGATGGTGGCATTCGAGCGTTGGTGGCATGGTTCGCAGTAGTGCGGCAGTGAGGTAGGTGGATACTAAAAGGTCGAAGCCGTGGTCACTGGCATTTTCCTAGCGAAGCACTCAGTCTTGGCAGTTGCAGTCTGAGTCCAGACGAGTCGGCGCGGCAGCGTTGAATGAGTGACTTGGAAGTACTTGGATCAAGCTATGAGAGAGGGCTGTATCCAGATGGTGGGTGGTCAGCTATATGTGTGCACGGCGAGGTGAGCTCGGAGACATGGTAGACGTCCGCTGGGCAGGCAGTAAGACTTCACGGCACTGGTAGCTTCGAGCCTCCATACGAGATCGCACTTTACGGCTGATCATTGACAGTTTAGCCGGGTGTTGAACATTCACTGCCTCTGTAAGACTCACCTGCGCAGACCTGCCGCGTCGAGCAACGAAAGTGATAAGTATAATTGCTTCACATTCAGCCGTCCAGTGCTCGGAGGTTCAGCAGCCTTGGGACGGCAAGAGAGTCGGACAGCGAGACCGAGATGATAAAGTGGCAGCACTCGACCATTATTCAAAAACCTCTTGGACAATGAGGTTCGTGTCAACGCATCTGGCGTCGTCCATAGTTGTCGTGCGGTCCGTCGTCCCTTCAGTAAGCCCGCCCAAACGTCTGCCTACGGGAGACAAGTCATCCATTCGCGACCGTCCCCATCAGGGGAAATGGGCTGGAGCATGGACGCAGCGGATGTTGCAAGGTATTCAGGCCCACGACCTTGGCGTCTCGTCTTCATGGAGCAGCACGCACACGGGCGTCCTGTAAGAAGCGACTGCTGCAACTCCCTGGACCGTCTCATTATCGGGCCTGAGGCGAACAGGTCTCAATGACGACGTCGGGTTGACGAGACCTAGAACACCCTCATATCCGTGCATCGCTCAGCCCGACTACGCCGGCGACGTGATGTTACGCACCTCTGCTAGAAGACAACCTCTCATCACCGCACAATTTCAGAAGCCCTATACTCGCGATCTGAAACACCGTGTTTCGTGAGCCGCGGCACATGCGCAGGTAGCGCTCATGACGACACGCATAAAGCACACGGGTCTGCGTAGGGAATCGCGTCAGAACGTAAGTAGATCCAAACCTTCACAACGCACCGGTGTGAAGAGAGGTATATGATAGGAGACGCAGTCACCGGAGTAAAGAGGAACGTGTATAAACGCGTGCACGTCCTTCCCGAAGGTTGATTCATGCACCAATCGGGCGGACAATGGCGGCGCTGCATACTCTGTGGGGAGGGAGTCGTGAAAGGATACAGTCCACACCTATACCTGTACATAACCTTCCGTCACGGCGTCCGATCACGCATACTGGCCATATGCACCGTTCTCGCGAAGTGAGTGGCGTTGATGAGTCGGGACGGAGAACGGCGCCTCGCGGTGCGCCAGAAGCTGCCATGAGAGCGAGGTCACAGTAGAAGCAGTCATCCTAGGCACTCACCGTTTTGTTCAGCCCGTAAGGTCTTACGAGGTCGCTTCTGAGGATGCTAACTGCCACCGTGAAACAAGGTTCCCTCCCGCGCAGCAAGGTTAGGCCCTGAGTCTGACACATTTCAGAGCGGCGAGACTCACGCTGAACTCTGTCGTAACGCTTCCGAAGCTGTTCAGGAGAAGCATGACTCTGCATGGGACGTGTTCTGCATTAATAACCTGGCCTTGATGCGCAGATGAACATAGCGCACTAGTTCCCCCGCTGGCCACACCATATCGCCGTCCTTTGGTCTTACCAAACGGGCAGCGCGAGCGCACGCACAGAGACATTGTTCGCCGTGAGTGGGAGCTCGGTGCCGAGCCATTTCGCCAAACTTGGAGGCCCAGGGAAAGTTCAGAGCGCTGCGCCAGGGGCGAAGTTAGAACCATCTGCACTGTTTGATGTAGGAGCAAGATCGGATGGAAACCCACCGCGATGATCCTCCAATTTATCCTCTCGCCTCCTATACGGGTATGCCGGTGCCCGCCTGCCTAACGTCCATGCTTGCAACCGCGACTCAGCAGAGAGACTAGTTGCGAACCTAGAAGCCAAATCCGGTAACAGACCTGCCAATCTGGGGGAAGCAGTCGAGTCAGGGTCGCCGAGAACGGTCGACGAATTCAGAGTGCGATCTCGGTCACTTTGACCCCGCAGCGTCAGAAGATCATCGTACACGAGGCCGATAACACGGCCCAGGTCATCTGCAGCATATTCTTCCGCTGCGTCGCGAGCAATGCCTCGCGGCCGTGCGGTGACGTGCTGAGGCCGACCTGGGTGCATCGACTCCTCTCGCTAACGAACACGTTTCGCGGAAGCACCTGCTAGCACACGCACAGGTTGGAGAATTTCCTTCACGACCGATTCTCCTAACCTCTCGATCGACAGGGGAGATAGCGCTAAACCATACACCGGCTCCCCGCGACGTACATTGCAGCCGATTGGAGTACCGATAGGCAGCGCGTCGTTCCTGTACACACAGGCTATCTGCCATGGCAACGCGCAAGACAAAAGTGAGCCGCTCACCTCAGTCTGGAGTCTGTGCCAGCGAGCCCGGTGTCGAGGGAGCTCGCGCTTTCGGGACCTTCGTCCCGGCCTCTCGTTCAGCCACTACGCCAAATCGAGCGAAGACAATAAGACTCGGATCCGAGGTCAGATCTCGTGTACCGCCTGGGGAGTAGGGTGCGGCTCTAGAGTTCTGCGAAGGAGCTGCCGTGCACCACTGGTCGAGACTTCCTACTGGATCCATATGGTGACCAGAACGCCACGGGCGCCCAACTTGGCCATGGGTACCGGTGCAGCGGGAGGTCCCGAGCCGACATTAGCTCCAAAGGGAAACACTGTTCAATGAAGGCACAGTGGTGTAGATTGCGTCCAAGTAGACGGCCTCTCTCATGCAAAGGCGGCTCCGTTTGCATAGATGGCAGCATGAGTGCAGGCTCATGAGAGATGTTATGTCGGGACCGTCGCCATCAGGGCGAAATGCGATATCCTCGGACCCAATATCTGCACGCAGCTGAGAATAAATTCATCTCGGTTGGCTATTAAGGACGTGTCCCTTCTGAATGTGGAAACCGAACTCACGTCTGTGCGACCCGGCGCTGCGAGCGCATGGGCCCCGCCAGCTTCGCAGGACGGGCGTCGAGAATCGCCCCACAGGCGGACCAGAATCCCTGCGAAGACGTTCCTGGGGCTCCCAATCACGCGCTACAGCGCGGGATCGCGGAAGCATTTCATCGTCAGCGCGACCCTCGACCTGAATTCGGTCTGATGTAAGGAGCTCCGTCTCCGGGGTATTTCTTGCGTCTTGTGTAATGCCGAACCTTGTGTCTGTTGAGCAGCGAACCGCCCCACAATGGCCGCCGCGGAGATCGCTTCCTCCTCCGATTTCCTGCACTAAATGTCAGATTCCTGAACCGTAGTAGTCCCGGATCGGCGATGTGCATATAACATATCAGAGCGCAAGCTGACGGTGAGTGCTTCAGCGACATGGAGACATTGGACGACAGGGGACGTACGTACGCAACGAAGGTGATAGATCCACCCTCGTACGCCCACACAACTTGCTTCGACGCCGCCGCATCGTCTTCTGTAGCCTACAGCCACATGCGCCCGGGCGGTCGGGCAAGATGAGGGTGTATGCGCCGTGATATTCTACACGGTCAGGCTTTCGGATCGTCATCGACACAACCCGCCATTGGACGAGGGCCTAGGCATGCAAGACGCTGATCAAGATCAGTCTCGCGGGAACACAAGATCGTGGAAGCCGTACCTGCCTTCGCCGGCATGTGCGCGTGCTGGCTGCGCGGTTCGCGAGAACGGAAGGAGGACCGGCAATGGGATGGAGGTCAATAGCCACGCTGCGAAGGCCGAGACTCACGGCGTCAACAGTGCGACTAGTACTGTCAGCCTGTCTGTCAGTCTGCCCGATATCATCCATCCATGTTCCTCCTGTGCGGCGGGCGCCCGAAGTTGAATGCGTCCAAGCTCAGGGAGCGGATACGCCGACGCCACCGTCAGTTTGCGCCTCCCTCGTTCCTGCCCGACTGAGGGGGGCCGTCCGTCCGACCCACCCCGCAAATGCCAAGAGCCCCAAATGCCCCCGCGAACGCCGCCATCTGTGAGAACAGACGAGCGAAATGGGCGCCAACTTCGCCGACGTCCATCCGAGGGTACCCGCACCAGAAGGCCGGTAGCTCGAGGCTGATAACCGCCACGGCGCGCAGGGAGCTGAGAGCTCGGTGCGTTCCTGCAGAATCGGGGCACATATCCACTCGTCATCCGCTACTTACCAGCGTGCCGTTCTCGAGTCGTCCTCGTCGCCGAACCTTGCTGTGGCACGGAAGCAGAATCCGCAAACGCCCTCGGGCGCCATGGGCCATATATGCATGTGCATCGAATCTGAGGCCGTCTAGATGGGAAATGAGAGCTTGGTCAGCGAGTGCGAAGCCGTCCCATCAACGAGGATGCATGTGCTACCGAGAGGACCTCGAATCTTGCAATTTCTCTCCTGGTTTTCTCGGGCCTGCCATGACGCCAGCGCCAGCGACTCTGGACCCCAGGGTTCTGATTGCGGCGCTGGACGCTCGTACTGGTTCTGGTCGTGGTCCCGGTTCTAGTCCCTCGCTGAAGCTTGTGGCGGGTCAAATCGCGTCGGCGGAGTAAAGCAGACGTACCTTTGACTCCTCGTGCGCGACCGACGACACTCACCTAGCATGGCATCTGCCTCGCGGCTACGGCGTGGTTGAGCTGTGGGCCTGTCTGTCGAGAAAAGCCTGCAGGATGGATGCCGGATTGACCGCCACTGGCCAGTGGCCAGGGAGGGCGGAGAGGGATCATCTGACGGCCCACGTGAGGCGATAAGATAATCCCGATTCCCAGACCTCCCGGGAGCGGAGAAAGCGGCCCACGCAGGCGGGCGCATGAACACCGGAAGACAGCCCTGGGAGTGCGGCGAGCTGAGCAGCTGCACAGCGAGCGGAAATTCACCGCTTGGCCGCTGGCCAGTGTCGAGGGGCGTCCGGCAGCACAAGCGCAAGAGGGCCGCGCTAGAAGCCCACATTGACGTCAGGCGCTGCGAACGCAAAGTTTATGTTTATGACATTGGGTCGTTTGGATGCCGTGGTGTTCGTGCGACGTGCTCGGTACGTAAGTGATACATACACGGACGCAGGAGAGTCCTGCAAAGGTGCAAAACGTAGTTTCAGACTGAGGGATCAGAGAGAAGGCGCGAAGTGTGGGGGCGGGTGGGAGAGTGGATGAGGTACATCCGCGGGACGCACCTATGATACATACAGACACAGACACGGCGCTGCGACCCCACTGGGAAGCCGAAGCCGAAGACATACATACATAGTACGGAAAGGGAGGAAGACATACGTAACGGGCCATGCAGAACGGAGAAGAGAGGGACAAGCGAGACGCCTCGCACGACACGAGACCCAGCAGAGAACGGCGCGGCGTCGACAGGATGCATCAGCAATTTCGTCCTATCGCCGCCTCTATGCGTCCGAGCCGTCGGGATATTCGTGCAGCGCGGCTGCGGACGACGAGCGTGTATGTATGGCGGAGACAGTGGGGAGCCGGGACGAGGAAACAGGACACGGGAAACAGGAAACAGGAAACAGGAGAGAGCCTAGTGAGTTGAATCACCGGACAGGGCGCGTCAGGGCGGGGAGATAAGCGATTTAACGGCGAGCGTTCAAGACGAGAGGGGACCATATGGACAGCTGTGGCTGGAGACGAAACGAGGAGACCGCGCGCCTCGGGAAGGCGCTGCGAAGGATTTTATGGAATGAGTTCGACCGAACCTACCGGGGCATGCGAACGGGAGCAGAAGCGGGAAGGCGAGGCGTGCGGCGGGACGACCTTCACAATTAGTAGTCGTCCTGGCGACAGTGCACCGGGAAGACGTAGGAGGACGAGAAGGCCTGCTCGGGACCCCATGCGTAAGGGGCCTGCGCGGTGCCGGCCGTGCCAGCTGCAGTGCCAGGGTCGTTCCAGTACTCGCCGTAGATAGCACGCGAAGCCGCGTCGAACGCCCTCTCCATGACGCTGGGCGAACCGGGCTCGTCCACGTAATTGTAGACCTTGACGAGGGGAGAACTGATCGGCGACGCCTGTTTCGGAAGGGGGCTCCCAGCCCAGCCTTCGAGCGAGGAGTAGGACGAGGGCGAGGGCGCAGACGGGCACGCTTCTCCCATCATGTCCGAGATGCTGGTCGGAGAGCCCACGTCGGGGTCCTGGCACCAGCTGAACATCATGGGCGTGGCGATAGGCGAGGACGCACGGCTGCTGAGGGCGTCACCGTCGGGCTCGAACGCGGGCAGAGGCGGACTCGAGAAGGCACTGGCCGCAAAATTGTACGCGTCTACGCCGACCTGCTGTCCGAAAAAGTTACAGATAGCAACGCCACCACAGTTAGACGGACGTAAACAGCGTGTGATGGTGATGAACTCACGTCATTGACCCCGATGCCGCCAACCACACCCCGCGGAAGTATGAGAGGAAGCGCGGGCACACCTAGGTTGAACGGCCGGAAGGAAACCACGCTGTCTGCGGACGCGTGCCCTGCGCCCTCGCGTGACGCATCTCCGTCGAATCCCGTGCCTTGAATATTGCCCTGCATGACTCCGGAGATGTCGAAACTCGTCGCCCGTGGGTAGGAGGGAGGCGCGGCACTGAACGAGTCCCGGCGAGGCCCCGCAACGAGCTGCTGTTCGGCCGGCGTCCGAGCGCGCGGCGCAGGAGCAGACGAGGAACGCTTGAACATCGCCGTAAGAGGAACCTTGAAACGTCCATCCACGGCCGAGCGAGGAGTAGAAGGCTTGACGTCCACACATTCCGTGAATATGGCGAGAGGTGTGGTGCTGGGCAAGTGCGGAGCCACCGCGGGTTGCACCTTGACGTTCGTATTGACGGTGACACCATCGTGTATGTCGCCCTGCACCTGCGGCACGCTCGCGTTCGCACCTTCGTCCTTGAGCTTGCGGCCCCGTCCGACCTCGCAATCGTACTGCTCGACCGCGCTCGCGAGGTCGACCCCCGTCTTTCCTGCAACGAGCAAATCGGCAATCTTGGCGCACCTCTTCTCGCGACTGCGTTCCTCCTTCTCCGACTGCCCTCGTCCCTTCCGATTGCTTCTCTTCCGCGGTCCGTCCTTCACCTTCGCGAGTGCATTCGCCGCAGGCTTGAACCGCCAGTCAGGGTACTTCCTGCGGTGCTCCTGGAGCGCGACGATCGCCTTGGCGTCCCACACTTCGCGTTCCTCACGGGGCAGGGCCTTCCAGCACTTGCCTGGGAGACGAAAAACGCGTGAGACACGCGGCGTCCGCATGGCAGGGACGACGGCACGCACCTATGATCTTGGAGAGCGCGCTGTGGCTGCCCTCGATCTCCCCGGGGATGCGCTGGGCACGGATGAACGAGGAGCGGAAGAGAATGAAAGCGTTAGGGGGACGCGGGATGTAGGACGCGTCGCGCTTCTTCGAATGCGAGGTCCGAGTGGGTGCGAGCATGGGCGTGCCTGGCGGCGAGTCCATCGCCGCATCTGGGACGGGCTCCTCGGCGGGAACCTCTCCATACGGACCACCGATGCTGTACGAGATAGGCGGGAGCTGGGTGGTGAACGTGAAGGTCATCGGCGGGAGGGGAGCGTCGACGAGCGGGGGCATGCCGTCTGCGAGGCGGGGAGTCAGTACGGGGCGTGTGATAGCCATATATGGCAGGTCTACGCACCATCGTCGTCGAAGGGCATGTCGGGGACTAGTGGCGGGGGCGGCATCAAAGCAGGCTTCGGGTGGAAAGGAGAGCCTGCAGCAGAGAGAGTGGGAGAGGTGAGCGAGGCAGAGACGCGTAGAGGATCTCAGCAAGGGATCAGGCGGACCTAGAGCGTCACACCGAAATATTCAAGCCTTTATTCTCTTCTAGGCAACTGGGGCTGCCCTCGCGCCGGAGTCTGTTCCCAGGTGGAAGGCGCAGTCGAGCGTGGCGTACGCTTCCGCTGGCTCCTCGACGGGACGGGTACGTGATGAGGGCGACCACAGCCTCGCAATAGGAAGAGAGCTCCGGGAAAGGCTGTCGCACGACCCCAGGCCGAGTCAGTGGCAATGACAAGTGGAGGTGCGTGCACAAGAAGCAGGGTGAGAAGCACGCAAGCCGGCCGGGCATACTTGGAACCTAGTAGTAGTATATGAACTGTCGCCGGTGCATCCATATGGGCGGCCAGCAGTCCTCTCCGCACATGAACGACGCGTCGTCTCGCCTCCTCCCATGACCCGTCCCGCGGATGCTGATTTTCGGCGGACTATCACTCCCGTATCGCCCGGGAAACCAGTCTCCGGCACGAAAGAATACACTCACCTTGTCGGCTGCTGGTGCGCACAGCCCAACCCGGAATATCGATGCGGGGTTCGGGAGGACGTCGCATGTCAGAGAGCTCCGCGGCCACGCTGCAGACATATCGCACAGATCGCGGAAGGGCTGTTCTGTTTTCTGCGGAGCCTGCCTCGAGGTGGAGGTACGAGAGACAGATAGGGACGCATGAGCAATGCGGTGGTGGTCCGCGTGCCAACCCAGCGTGTCTCTCCCTCGCCTGGCGCGTCAGACGCCCGTCCCGAGCGGTGCCAGGGGGCCCCCCCGCCCGCAAGTCCGCCCCGGTCCTCCGCCGCAACGTCTCTCCACTCGACGGCCATCCTCCTGTACAGCCAAACGCACATTCAGTCTCCCTGTGATGCACGGTCAATCTCTCTGGTCCTTGGAACTTGCTGTCAGAACTACGTCTCGCTTCCGCTCGTGCCGACTAATCATGCTCGCAGCCCTGACCTTGCTCGACACTCGGTCCGTTGTTCCTGCTCGTAACCACCGTCGCAAAAAAAAATCCCGCTCCACTCGCAGGCAAGGATCCGCAGTGATTAACGTCGGTCAGTCCGGGCACACGACGCGGAGTTCCGTACATCCACCAGGGCCATCTGCACAGGTACGCTGAAAACACGTTCGCAGTCTCACCACAACTTCCCTGCGACCATGCCTCGAGGCAGTCTGCTCGGTCGCTGCCTGGTCATGTCATGCCATTGTCGGGTTCTTGGTCCGGCTACTAGCTGTCTCCCCGTCTGATCTGCGCCCGTCTCGCTCGACGGCCGGGATCTCGTGCTTGTGCTCCGCCCATATCTGTATCTTCAGCGGATGATGCTCGCTCCCTGTCAGATTTCGGTCCGGTGCACCCAGGCGCGTCGTAACCACATCCGTCCGCCAGAGCGCACATTGTTCCGCCACATGACGATTCACCCGCACCGCCCTCGACAGGGTCCACGCCCGGTAAGTTCTGCTATGCGCTCTATCACGTTCTCCAAACGATGGTGGTTCGGTCAGCAGACGACTCGGAATATACGGCACGAGTTTCCGTGCCCTTTTGGCGGGGGTATGGAAGTGAGAGAGCGTTGTGCACCGTAGGCAGGGACCCAGCTACGACGGTACGTGTGCGGTTCACGACCCCGAGGCTCTCCCCGCTCTCTTCCGAGCAAATTCGATCTCCGTGCACGCGTTGTCTTGGCCATGACGCAAGATAATAGGAAACTTGAGCGTTACATGCTCGAGGTGTCCGAATGCAGAGGACCGCCCGAGCTCGTGTCTCTGCGCGCGTCCCGTTACGTCCGTATCGCACGAAAGCTGAGCGTTCTCAGACTCTGAGCGCACCCCATTACGTGACACTTTATCCCCACAACTTCTCAACAGCGTCTTCCCCTCCGACGCGCAGGAGTAGGGTATCGGACTCTGCGGCGGACATGCGACGACGTCTTTCTTCCGTCCGCTCGGCCGCAACGTCGCTGCTTCGTCGCCATCTCCGGCGGCGGGTGCAGTGAGCGCTCCGTGCGTACGACATCGGCCCGAGCGCCGAGTAGTCAGGTGCGTGGGCGCCTGTGCAATATCGAACGACGGTGAGTGTCGCGTAGCTGTCTTCCCACTGCCAGACTCCTCATGTGCAGCGTATCCGAAGTGAACGCCACAGTTCCGTGTATATTGGATGTGTCTTCTGTCATTTGGCTGGTCATGCATGAGCTAAACTTCGGGTAGCTCGGAGCTATACCAGGTCCTCGGTGCGTCGAGAGCTGCTGCACATCAAGTTACTGACTTGCAGCGTTCACAGCCGAGTCATGTGCGGAAGGCTCTGCGGTCTGTGCGGCGTGCGCACACGCAGTGCCATAGCACTCGCTCTACTGCGTTGGGAACGAGCTTGTCCTCGAGCCTTCGTCCCTGGAATGCAGCATGATCCGGGAGCGGTACAGCGACTTCCCCGTAGCGTCGAGCTTCAGCTTCAGCTACCGAAACCCTAAACTTCAACATCGCACCCAGCTAATTAGTGCCACGTCGCGTCTCCCGGTCCCATGTTCGTGGGTCGCTGGACGGATTCGTGTACGACGCCTGCCTGGCGCTGCGTCCCCCTTTGTCTCCCCTTCGAGCAACAAAGTTAAGGTGACGTTCTACCCCCGATGTTGAGCGTGCGCCGTGCTTCCATTCCTTCTTCCTATAGTCCCTCCCTTTGTGTTGATGTTCGCGTCTGCGGCAGGGGCTCGGCCACTGTCACGACCCTCGAACGCCACCGTGTGCAGGATAACTCGGGCTCCAGCCTATGCTCCGGATCGAGGAGACAACGAAACGAGATGTATTGCGTGGAGACAGAACAGCGACGATGCAAGACACAGCAGTTACACGAGTGGAAAGCAGACTCCTCGGAACCCTAATGAAGCACACAAACACACTGCCCAAACGAGACGTTTCGAAGCACGTCCTCCTCATCCCTCTCCTGTCCCCAGCGCGTTGAGTCGAGTCAGGACCTAGGCCTAGGGCTCTGACTATGGGGGCGGCCCCAGAAACAACATGAACCCCTCGCCGTCCCCAGCAGGCGCGAGCCCGCGGAAATACGTCGCATCCCCGAGGTAGTCCACCCTCCGCAGCCCGTCGTCCTCCGGCGGCGTCACCCCGCCCACCGGCAGGCGCATGCGCCGCCAGTACGCCTGGCGCACCATCACGCCGCGGTCCTCCGAGAGCTCCTCGACCTCGTGGTGGAACATGCGCTCCTCAAAGTTCGCAATCAGCGCGTTCAGCACGTCCGCCACCTGCACGGGCAGCCGCTCGTGGTGCGCAAACACCGTCAGCGGCCACGGGAACTCGTGCCGCGGGTCGCCCGCCAGCGCGGTGATCTTCAGGCTGGGCACCCCGGGGTACGTCGCGGGCTGTGCGCCGTTGGGGCCGTCGACGAAGCAGTCGGTGAACGGGCGAGGGTCGTGCCGGCGCGCCCTGGGGACATAAAGATTCGGGTATTCGGGAGCAGTCGCGCTGGTGCTCGGGCCAGCGCTCGTGCTCGCATTCGGGCCGGCAGCCGGGGCGCGGTCTCCCTGCATGGTGATGTCCTCTGTGCGGTAGCGCAGATCAAAGTGCAGCGGGGGCCGCCCGACGATCTTGTGCTGCAGGAACGGGTTCAGCTGCAGCGCCTCTGGAGGCAGCTCGGGCTCGTCCAGCTGCGGTGTCGGCCAGAGGTCTGGGCGCGGAGGCAGCGACGGGTGCTGCGTACGTGGCGCCCACCGCCCAGGGTGCAGCGTCCCGTCGGGATCGCGCAGAGTGGCCAGCATCGCGTTTACTTGAGACGGGCTGAGCTCCCGCGGGTGGTCCGGTGGGGCTGGGCGGACGTCAGCATTTGTCCGATCGCAGAGGAGGACGCGTGAGTACGCACTTGCGTTGTGCACGACCATGCCCCACGGCCGGTCGATGTACGGGCGCGCCCACGCGCCGTACGCCCGCCATTGTGCGGGCGTGACTTCGCGGGCGGTCGAGTACGGCCAGTTTGCGAGGTCCTCGTACTGACTCCGAGCAGCTTCAGCTCGATCTTCGTCCTCGTCGGTGCGGCTTCGCCCTGCGTATGGTCAAGCATTACGTCAACACGCCGATCGCAGCACAGTCAGCCTTTGCAACTCGCTGCACGATCGAGCCCCAGAAGCCTAAGCGTGCAAGACACATGCATATGAAAGAAGAAGAAGGGGAAGGTGCACGCACTGGTACTGAAGAGCCTCTTCGGGTGGAACAGCGACAGCCACGACTTTGGGCGGCCGCTGCCGGCCCCGTTCACATTCCGCCTCCTGTTGGCGGTCCTTCGCAGGTCTCCTGCTCGTTCTGGTACTGGCTCGGGTACTGGCTCCTGAGCTCGACCTCCAGCGTGAAGCTCTCTTTGCACTTGACTTTCGTGGACGCTTCGCCATACTTGTCGAGCTTCTGGTGCCTGCTCGCGTGGCCCGCCGGTGCTAGTGGTGTGAAGCAGATGTCTTGCGCTTCCTGACGCCGACCCGTTCACCATACCCATCGCGCTCCCGTTCACCATGCCCATCGCGCTCCCGTTCACCATACCCATCGCGCTGCCGTTCACCATCCTCATCGGACTCCCGTTCGCCATCCCGTTCTGTCTCCCGTTCACCATGCTCATCGTCGTCCCGTTCGCCATCCCATTTGTCATCCCGTTTGCAGCTCCATTCGCCATCCCCAACGCGGACCCGTTGCCTATACTCATCTCTGTCCTCGTCCCCGCCCCTGTCACTGTGGCAGCACGTGGACGTGTACGCGCAAACGAGGACAGCTCATCTCCGGCAAAGGCGCCAGAGGGCTGCGAATACGACTGCGACTGCCTGTGCAGCGCACGTCCGCCTTCTGCCCGCCTTGCGCGAGCCGTGGGCGGCATCGCCGGGCGCTGCGGATGCGGATGCGTATGTGTCTGTGTGGCAGCCATGTACGTCTGCGGCGGGTGCAGAACCGGATACCGCTCGCCCGATGGCGGGAGCGGGAACAGGTCGCGCATCTCTGGGGAGGGCACCCAGGAGCGCCGGAAGTCGACCGCGTGCTGCATGTTCGCCGCATTCGGCGGGCGCTGCCACTCGTCTGCGTCGTATTGCATGTGCGCCCGGGGTACTGGCAGAGACCTGCCAGTGCCGGAGGTGGCAGCTGCAGCGGCTGACGTATGATATTGGTAGCTCTGAGCTTGTGCTGGCGGCATGGCGTGTTTTTTTACGTCCTCGCTTGGTGTTCGCGAGTCCGGGTGTGATGGATGTGATATGTGTTATGTGCAGGATCGAGTAGGGAGAGGTGCTGTATAGGACTCGGGAGGATCGACTAGGTTCTGAATCTGGTATGCTGGGACGCCGGGATCTGGCAATGTCGGACAATGCGGTGTGGATGCGCGGCCTGAGAACCCGAGGTGGTTGGGACGAGATACGTGTGAGAGCACTGGTAGGGCGGGGACTGTACGTTGCGAGCACTCGCGTCGGAGCGGTGGGTCGTCGGGGGGCGAAGGAGAGACGCAAGAGAGACGAGTGAACCCCCAGAGGCTGCACAACGCGGTGCAGGGCTTGTGCACAGCCGGGCTGGCCAGAGTAGAGATGTCCTAGGGCCCGCAGGAGGAAAGTCTGCACTATCGGCTATATCAGCCACGCGCCCTGCCTTGCGCGAGTGCAGGGCGAGGCGGGTGGGAATTCCCGGGCGAGCTGCTTCTCGCGTAGCCGCGCTTGTTCCCGGTTTGGGTGTCCTTGAGTCTCGGGAGTGATTGGCTTGTCTCCGTAACCACCGCTTGTGCGCTGCTGTGTTTCTGTGTTGTAGAGTACGGCATGGAACTCTTGTTCAGGCTTATGTCCGAGTGATGCTTGCGTGGGACCATGCTGGTGAAGACGGCGGTGAAGGAGAGGTCAAGGTTCCTGGCACGTGACCGTGGCGACTCATCACACGCGCTGCGACGCGTTTCCTCCGCGTGCAAGCCGCGTGCAGCATGAGCAAATCCAAGACGTGAACTTGGCAGACATCGTCTATGTTGCAATGACGAATCTCAAGACACAGCAATACATATTACGGTGGATGTACTATACAGTGCCCCAGATGAAGACGGCCTATGTGTCCTCGCTCTTCAGCTTGACAAGGTCCAATGATACTCCATCCGCATCCCCAACGTCGGCAGCGGCCTCCTCGGCGTGGGCGACCATAGCGGCTAGTTCCTCCTCCTTTGCGCCTTTCTGCTCCTTCAGCCACCGCTTGAGCACACACTCGCCCTTGCCGCCGCTACTGCCCTTGCAACCTTTGCACCGGCGGCCGTGGCCGACCATGAGGACGTGCAGGCCGAACTTCAGGTCGTCCGGGATCCTCAAGTCGAGGTGCGCCTGTGCCGTCACCCTGTCCGCCTTCGCCGGCACCCACCCCAGTATGCGCGAGAGCCGGAAGACGTGTGTGTCGACAGGGAATGAGGAGCGGCCGAGGCAGAAGAGCAGCACGCATGAGGCCGTCTTCGGGCCTACACCGTCGTATGACACGAGCTCGGCCATCGCCTCCTCGTCCGTCGCCACAACTGCGGCAGCCTTGGCCTTGCCTTTCGTGTTCGCTTCGACGTCCTCCGTCTTCACGCTGATGACCGATGCTCCGGCCAGGTGCTGCAGTGAGTATTCGCCGTGACGCTCGCGCACCTCGTGCAGGACATTCTGTATCACGCCAGCCTTCTTGTTCGCTAACCCGCCGGTCCTGATCGCCTCCACGACGTCCTCTCTCTTCGCCTGCGCCACCGCCGCGAAGTTGTTGCGCCCAAAGGCCGTGTCCAGCCCGCGCTTCGCCGCCGTGGAGTTCCGCGAGGACGTGTTCTGGCTGAGGATGGTGCCGACGAGCGACTCGAGCACGTTCGGCACGCTCCCGCACGTGCGCGCCGAGTTGTTGCCCTCCGACGGCGGGCGGCGCCGTGCGGCGAGGTCGGGGTGCGTCGAGGATAGGAGCGCGTGGACCTGCGCGGCCTCGGTGGGCGTTGGGTGGGCGAAGTCTGGGAACGGGGAGGTGACGGAGTGCGAAGCCAGCAGTTTAAGCTTTTTGGCTCGGTGGGGAGATGCAGATGAGGGATCTGTCGCTGTCGGTGCCGTTGCTGGGGCACCGCTGGCCCCGAGCGGTGGGATCGTCGGGGACCGTGGACGCTTCAACTTCGGCGGCATATCGTATCTCAGGCGCAGTTGTGATACTCGCAATTCTGTGGCACTTGCTGCTCGTTCACGTAGAACGTACAGCGATTCTTAACCTCACAAGGGGCACAGGAGATGGAAGTTAGCGAAGAAGGAACGAGCAACCAGCTTGGGTAAAGTGTGGCCACGTGGCAGTTGCTTCCGGCTGCCAGGAATGGCAAGGATACCGGACGAGACGCCCGCAGATTGTCGATCTGTATCGACGTCACCGTCGTCCAGCGTCGTCCACGCAGCTTTGCTCCGGACCACGACGACTGCCCTTGCCGCATTTCCGCCTTGAGGCTTGCGCTCTGTTCTCATGACCTTCACCCCGGCTGTATGCGCACTACTCCATCTGATACTGTCGAACGCACCCGCTGGATAGCCTGGCCGGATAGGACATGGCCTTGTGCCCATCCCGAACAGCAAGTACCTCATCCTTACGATCTCCCGGCCCCTCCACGCGCAAGCCCAGCCAGCATTTACACCGTATCTGGGCGGACGTTAGTCAAAGTCTCTAGGCGTATAGCTGCGTATAGACGGGTTACAGGCGAGCCGTCATCTTCTTTGTCCCGTTACGTGATCGAGCGCGCCGGATTTCTAGCAGCGAACCTCCAGCTATCTCGTGCATCTGGTATCTACGCGCAATCGCACGCCGCCCGTATGTATGTATGCATATGGCGACGGCCATGAAATGAACTTCTGTCTGGCTATCCCCGGTGCGTGGACTCTGACCTGTGATCCGGGATCCCCTTCACGGGCTCCGCCGTCCAGATGTGACGCCGCAAACGCACCGAAGACGCTATACTGCGATGGGGAGGAGATGACACGTATGTGCGGGCGATGTGCATTGATGGTGGTGATGGATGGATGCTACATACTGCGATGGGGATGGGCGATCGGCATAGCGGGTCGGAAGCTTGAAGGTTAACGGCTCACTGGCTTCCGTGCTTGCCGCACAGGGTCCAAGCATGCGCCGACGAGGCACTCTCACTAACACTACGCCTTCCCTAGCGCAGGGTCAGCGTTCCTGCAACGTGCAGAGACCCTGGGACCGGCCGTCTTCCCAGTACGCGGCGACATGGACCTTCTACCCGCGCGGATCCCGCAATCGGCACCGCACCACGTTCGACCGGGGACGTCACTCCGTACATACTGCGGGTCGAAGGGAACGAGGACCGCGAGGCAGCGCGCCCCGTCACAATCCATGTGCCCAGCGGGCTAGCATGAGTGCGTGGGGTCGACGGAGGATGATAATCGGTGAATCGCGATC
Organism: Polyporus arcularius HHB13444; assembly: GCA_004369055.1. Taxonomy (NCBI): domain Eukaryota; kingdom Fungi; phylum Basidiomycota; class Agaricomycetes; order Polyporales; family Polyporaceae; genus Polyporus; species Polyporus arcularius. The sequence goes on from ML211222.1 coordinate 45,848, forward strand.
ACGATCCTCGCTGACGGCGCATAGGCAATGGCATATGATTTCCCTTCCAGGGCGCCTGCAAGGTGCGACGGCCGACGCGTATTCCGCCGCGGAAGCAATCCGCTCGTACGCAGGGCATGTATCTCTGCAGCCTCCTCGTGTTCGGTCAATGTGACGGTGCGGCTGACTGCTCCGCTGCTGAGGGTGCGTGCGCAGTCCGAAGGCTATACCATGAACTCATGAACTCGTATCCAGCTATGTCCCGAACTCGGATATGTCTCTGATCACGTCTACATTCACGACACACTGCACAGGCTACGCTAGAGCAGCGGACGGCTCCTGTGATACGGTAATATGTCCAAACTCTTCAGCGTGAAGACACTCTTACAGGATATGGAATCCACAGCGGATCGATATGCAACCCGCACCACAAACGACCGCACAACGTGCCGAGAGATCGTATGGCTATCAACTCATCAACTCGTCACCTCCACTCACCGATCGTGCCTCCGCGCTAGGACTCCCGGGGTCAGCACGGGCGGACAGCTGGGAGAAACAGAGAGAGGTACGTACTCTCACATGGCTGCTGGCGGCGCAGGCGGAGGGCGCATCATCAGATGATCCTCCGCCTGCGCGATGAGATACGGGAAATTAGATAGCGGCTCACTGACATGGCGGAGGAGTTGCGGAGGAGGATGACGGCTGGCCATGGGACCGGTGGCGGCATGGTCCCTTACTTCCCGAGCGCGAGCTATCCGAGCCACCGCTTGCATTGACAGCGCCGCGTGCGGGGAGAGGGTCGGGCAACACAACGTGCACGCTAGCGGGGATCAGTTGCTAGGCAAATGATACTCGAAACGGAACGGAAGCAGACACTTAGCTCATCCTCCTGCCCCGAGCTCCGAATCCCGAGCCCATCCGTCCCAATGCCCATCACCTCCGCCATGCCGTTTGCCATATGCGGTTGCGCTTCGTAGAGTGTGACAAGCGTCAGAACGCGCGCTGTGGCGGCTCGCCGTCGTTTTGCGTACACGTCCCCCGCACCCGAGTGCCCTGCGCCCTGCACCGGACTCGCGTGAGCGGGGACCTGCGTCGTGTATCATCAGCCATCTTCTAGTGTCTTACTTCATCGCGTGCCACAGGGGACGTTTTGCTGCTGCGAATATCGCTGTGCGAGTGCGAGCGGGCGAGTGCTAATCCTGAACTTTCGCGAGCGAGCCTCCGCCCGGGAACACAGCCCAACAGTGCGCGGGCAGTCTGTTGACCGGGATGCGCGACTCTCGGGTCCTCGGACATTCGTCAGGCGGAACTTCGCAGAGACGTCCCGTGGGTACATGGCTCCGGGAAATGTGTGTGGTTCGAGTGTGGTTCTGACGTGCGCGCAGGCAAGCTCTAGGTTCGTGAACTTCGAACTTCGCACCA
>ML211223.1:0-47220 GCA_004369055.1 Polyporus arcularius HHB13444
GGCTATTCAGCGCTTATGCGGGGGTCCTATGAGAACATTCTTCAAGCACTGGGGACATCAGCCACGTGGCACCGCGTCAGATGTCGCACAATCTTGGTCGTATATTGCGGATTCTACGTGCGTGCTCTTTACCTTGACCTCCATCGTCGCGATACTTACTAAGTATCTCAGAACACTGGTGTCATTGTTCCAAGCAGATGATCTAGGAGACTCTGTGTGATCTGCAAATTGACCGCGAGAGAAAGCTTATCTCACCCACGCGCCACTATATAACCGATCCAATCTCCTCTCACCATGGTCTCAAGTCGCCATCATGTCCCCACAGGCTCGGTATCACCAGCCCCTCGTCCAGAACGACGTCGACGTCGAGCAGCTGAAGCTCAAGGGTGAGCTCAACGACGAACCGAAGGCGCCCCAACCGCAGGCGACCTTCACATGGAAGCGCTTGCTCTTGTTGGTCCTCGCCACGGTCGCGGTCTTTCAAGGATCTTATCTCGCGACGAGTCACTTCGTGCGTTCGGGTGGTCATGGTCACCACCGCAGGCCGCAGGGTCACCGTCTGGGCACGCCTTGCGCCGGCTCGCACCGTAATGTCTCGTCTGTCGCGTCCCTCCCGGCGCACTACACGCTCCCTTCTGGCGACAAGATCCCCTCTGTCGCCCTTGGTACGGCCGGTAACGCACTCGATAAGGTGCGCGCACGCTGACTTGAGAGGTAGGTGTCTGGCAAGCTAAGCCGAACGAGGTTGGGCAGGCCGTTCTGGCCGCACTGAAGACCGGCTATCGGCACATCGACGATGCCTGGTCCTATCAGAACGAGGAGGAGGTCGGGCAGGCTCTCAAGGAGAGCGGGATTCCGCGCGAGGAGGTTTTTATCACTTCCAAGGTTGGTCGCGCGTGATTACTAGATTGGCAGTTCGGGCTAACGATCATATCAGCTCGGTGCACAATTCCACGCCCCGGAGGATGTTGAGTGGGCGGTCGACGATTCCCTGAATAAGCTTGGGGTTGACTACCTCGACCTCTATCTCATTCATTTGTACGTTATGAAGTGAAGTTTCCGGGATAAGGGGATAGCCGCTGACGCGTGGTCTCAGCCCAATCGCAGTGAAGAAGGGTACGGTCGATGAGGTCGATGAGGATCTCACTGCGAATCCTTACCCGACCTGGAAGAAGCTCGAGGAGTTGGTTGACAAGGGCAAGATCCGCAACATCGGCGTCAGCAAGTAAGCTCTGATGTGCGCCCTAATGGTTTGTCAGACTGAGCTCTGTTTAGCTTCAACATCCCGAGGCTGAGGAATCTCACTGCCAACCCACTCAAGTACAAGCCCGCGGTGAACCAGGTCGAACTGAGCTACTGGAACCCGCAGCCAGACTTGCTGAAGGTGCGTGCGCCGGACTTTGATAGCGGGGCAGCAGCTCACCAACGGATACGCAGTGGTCCAAGGAGCACGGTCTGCTCCTAGAAGCGTACTCTCCCCTTGGTAGCGGCACTCTCGTCAAGGAGACCCTCAACATCCCCGAGATTCAGCAGATCGCGCGGGCGCTGAGCATCACTCCCGCTCAGGTCATCATCTCGTGGCATGTGCAACGCGGCGTAAGTCCCGATGCTCACACTGGGATTCACGAGTCGCTGACCGCCCGTCATTCAGACCGTTGTACTTCCTAAGAGCGTGAACCCCTCGCGCATTGAGGAGAACTATCACAGTACGTACCTCTAGCATGAACCGGTGCGTATGCTTCGGGCTGAATCTTGCGTCACTGGTAGTCTTCAAGCTGCCCGAAGACCTCGTCGAGAAGCTCGAGAAGGCAGCGGCGGCACATCCTCCTCGCCGTGTTGTCAATCCGTCGAAGCGGTACAACCTGCCGTACGACCTCTACGATGATGATGGCGGTGTTATTGTTCCCGATGATGACGACCTCGCGTAAGGAGGATTATGGCTATGAGCATATATGTCAAACTGAATGTGTCGGTCGCTCAGCACTTTCACAATTTCGAACGCTTGACCTGGATACGCGCCGACCTCGAGTGCTGAATACTATGCTTGTTCGGTATTGATGAGGCACTTGAAGTGACAAATTGGTAAGACTCGTATCGCAGACTGGTATGCAGTCCATAAGTACGTTCTCATGGCTGCAGCATAAGTAGCTGGCTGAGCATTGATCCAGGCTTGGACGATATGACCGGTATTGAGACATGCTACATTCGTCCAGTTGAACTCCTCGACCGGGTTATGTAACCCCAAATTAACCACCCAACACTGCCTTCCGGAGTTAGCTAAGGCATAGGAATTGGATCATCGAAAGTAAGAATTCCGTTACATCTCAACGTCTGCAGGTAACTCCCAACTCCTCCCATGAAAGGTGTACGAGAGGTAACGAGACTTCCGGAGCTCCCTGAACAAGGCTTTCCCCAAAAGCTTACCGTCTCGGAAAGGTAAATGTTTACACCAGGGGAAATTAGCGACGCTACCATTCCGCCAGGATTTCAGCGCCGGCCTGCCGAAAGGATATGCGTTCGTTGCAGTGCAAATCGTAGAGTCATCGCCCGTTTAGGAAGGAGAGATACCGAACTTCGAAGTAAGCGCGTGACGTCATGTTCTCGACGCGGTGGTATATATACCTGACGCAACCAATGAAAGGTCTCTTCGCAACTCTCCCCCCTACCACGTCCACGTCCTTCCTCTTCTCTTTGCTCCATTCCTCCTCCTGCTCCATTTACGTGGTACTCGACGTCAAATCGCATCGGACGTCTTGCAGACTTCCCACAGCCGCCCGCCCACTCAAAAAGGCAAGGCAGACGCTTATGTAAGCTTCGGGCACCCGGGTCCCGACATGCCCCGCGTGTGAGTTCTCTGACTGCTCTTTTCCTCCTCCCAACATCTCGTCTCCTGGCCGCCATTCTACCTCTCTGCCGCCTCATCGTCCTACCTCGTCCTACCAATATCCCCCAAAAGCTTGTTGCATGCAAGATATCGTCGCACAGGACTCAAGAGACGTCCCTCGTCCCCACCTGTCCGCTGTCTTCCCCGAGAGCGCATGGAGGAATGGCGAGCTCCTCGATGGCGACCAAGCCGTCTCAGCAGCCTTAGGACTTTCGTTGTCTCCTCCTCCTCTTCCCCTGCTAGCTCTTTCTGAGCCTTCAAGGTCGTCACTCTTCTCGGGCTCTCCGGTGGCCTCGCCTCTCCCTGTCGACGAGGTCGATTTGGCCTCCTCTCCCGCCGCTATGTTCCTGTCCGCGTTCAGTCCTACAGTCTCCGAGCATTCTCTGGCTCCGGACGACGAAGGCGCAACCGTGGCTGGATACACCCTAGGACCCGTTGTGGGACGCGGTGGCTTCTCCATCATCCGCAGGGCCTCCTCTTCCCAGGGAGGCGCTGTTGCTGTCAAGATAGTACGTCGTTCGGATCTTGACAAGCAGCCTGACCCCGCATTGGCGCGCAAAAGTCTCGAACGCGAAGCCGAAGTATGGTCATCGTTGAATCACGAACATATCCTCCCCTTGTTCACGGTCACACATACCCCGTACGCCGATTTCTTCTTCACTTCGTATTGCCCCGCAGGCAGCTTGTTTGACATTCTCAAGCGTGACGGCCGTCCTGCGCTACCGCAGGACGATGCCGGCATGATGTTCAGGCAGGTGGTGCGAGGGTTGCGGTACATGCACGAGGTGGCGGGATATGTGCACGGAGACCTGAAGCTGGAGAACGTGCTTGTAGACGAGATGGGTGTCTGTAAAATCGGCGACTTCGGAATGTCACGAAAGATCGGAGAGATCGACGACGACGTCGAGAGTGACGACGAAGAAGCCGAGTTTGGACGCGAGAAGGTCAACATCCTCCACCGATCGCGCACTATCTCGCAAGCCAACCTTACCCACCGGTCCTTCGGAAGACAGGTTGGAAAGCTACCTCACGCCCTCTCACTTATGCGCCGTCACGGCGTGCCCGCGCGTCATCGCACCTCCAGTCCTTTCCCCGCATCGGGTACACCGCCTGCTGTGCCTAACCGGGGATTTGCCCCCGGCTCACTTCCGTATGCCGCCCCTGAGCTTCTACTCTCACCGAACAACGCCGCCCCTTACGCTGCGGATCCCGCACAAGATATCTGGGCGTTGGGCGTCATGCTATATACCCTATTGACCGGCAAACTACCGTTCTCTGATTCGTTCGAGCCGCGGTTGCAAATGAAGATCCTACATGGTATGGAACACTTCGACGCCTCGGAGACGATCATAATTGGCTGATCAACGTGCTTATCGGACAGGCGTCTTCGAGATGCCTCAAGGCATCGGACGCAGCGCAGAGCAAGTACTCCGCGGCTGCATCGAGCGCTCCGTGCCCAATCGCTGGACGGTAGCTATGGTCGACGAGATTGCGTGGGGCATCGGTTGGGGTTCCGCGGCGGACGACGTATCGCCTCCGCCCGAAGCGACAGCGTCTCGGTCCCGCTCACGATCTGTTGTGAAGGGGCGCCAAGATACCGTCGTCGACGACAACAGTCGTGCAGGATCCCGCGCCGCGCGCTCGTCAAGTCGCTCAACTTCCGCTGTGCGGTCGGCCAGTCGGAGCCACTCGCGTCCGCCACATCATCCTCACGACCACGCCCAACCTTATCCTCACCCTCTCTTACACACGGAAAGCCATCCAGTTCACCTTCCTCGCATGCAGCCAAGCTTGTCGTCGCTCACGAATGCTATTCTGCGCACAAGCTCGACAATGTCCTCGGATTCATCGAGTCCGCATAGCTCAGCGATCATCCTTCAGCCCAGCCTCTCCAGTGACTCGGATATAACTCACGAGCGCGAGCGTGGCCGGCTTCCTCGGGTACGTCTGCGCGCAGACGCTTCCGTGTCCCGCTCGCGGAGCCCGCCCGAGATGCCGGTGACTCCGAGAGACATGTCCATGGATGTTGGGGTACGGCGGCACAAGTCGCCGCCAGCAAGGCCGTCCCTCAGCACTCCAGAGCTGGAGCACCCCATCTCTCAGCTCGACACCCTCGACGAGGACTCTCGATGGCAGCTCAGCCCAAGCATGGACGAAGAGAGCGCGGCGGCGCGCAGTCTCAGCCGGTTCACTGACGAGTCGTCCGGCTCCCGTTCTTCGAGCGCTCGCGGCCGTCGGTTTTCGTCCTCCCGTGAGGAGTTGCGCAAGGTCATCCGGAACGAGAGCATGCCGCCTGTCCTGTCGCCATCGCACTCGTCCGCGTGGAGACTCCCTGCTGTGGGGACTTCGGGACGCACCACCGGCGCTCTGGCGCCTGCGACGCCCATTGCGATCCCTGGGGCATGCAAGTCTGCGCGCAGCCAGAGCTTGGGCCCAGCCTATCCTTCACGCCATGCGACGTAGTTCGTGTGTGTGTCCCTCCCTGTACATGTGTACGTTTCACGTAAGTTATACGCTTGGGGTTCCTCTTTGCACAGTGTGTTACGATATGATACCCTACCCGTACGCTCTCATCCACTTTCTTGCTTTCTCTACTTTGGAAATCCTCGCATCTTTTGTCGTCCATTTTCCCATCTCTCCTATCATCACGTCTCCTATCCGTCTCGACTCTCTCTCCTGTCACCGCTATGACCGTCCCGCAGACTCCAGTTCCGGGGTTCGGGCATCTGCGTAGCCCTCGCCGTGTACTTGTATCCGCATCGCGCCCCAGTCATCCTCCGCACACTTATGTATCCAAAAGCTCCCGGCTCAAGTTGTCCATACTGTACTGTCATGTACTCGGTAGTGCGTAATATACAGCCGTCAGGGTTATGCCCCCCCCCCCGGTCCCCGTGCCGTGCCACACCTATGCAGGTGCGTCATATTGTAGTTGTCAGACGTCGTTGATCCTCATAAGTCGTCGTCCCACTTCTCGAACAGAACCAAGCACTTCTGGTCCTTCGGTCGGGACGAGATCGTTTGGTCATCCTGTTCCATGGACGCCGTCATGTCCGGAGCGATGCACGTGCGATACCTCGAGTAGACCTCCTTCAGCAACATCTTCATCTCAAGCAGCGCAAGACTATCATGCAGTCCGCGTCAACATTCCCTCAGCTGCATCAGGAGCCAGCGTACTCACTGCTTGCCGATGCATCCCCGCCCGCCAGCAGCGAAGGCGAAGAAGTACTGGTTACGCTCCATGACACCCTCACGCTCGAGCCACCGCTCAGGGACGAACGCCTCAGGGTCAGGGAACACCCCTGTATCCAGGCGATGCATCGTATACGGCTGGCAGCTCACAATCGTGCCCCCAGGCAGAGACACACCGTCGACGAACCGCCCACCCGATGGCACGACGCGCGGAAAGCTCATCGGGATAGGGCTCCACACGCGCAGGCCCTCCTTCACGACCGCGTCGAGGTACGGCAGGTCGTCTAGCGGGGCTTCGGGGTTCTGCGCGAGCTCGTCGTGCAGCCGCTGCTGGACGCGCTGCGAGGCGGCGGTGGGGAGGGAGAGGTGGTGCATGAGGAAGCAGAGGCCGTCGCCTGTGGTGTCGATCCCGGCGACGAGGTGGTCCATGCATTCTGACGCGGTGTCTTTCCAATCCCACGGCGGAGTGTCAGAAGCGGTGGAGGAGGCGGACTTGCGTGCGTTGGCGGTGCGGATCTTGGAGAGGACGGTGTGCGAGGCGACGGTGCCGTCTCGAGCGATCTCGAGGACGTAGGTCGCGACGAGGCCCTCGCGCCGGTTCCCCTCTCCGGTGAGCTTACTGTAGACTTTCCAGAGTGTGGGGAAGTAGAGGCGGAAGAAGGCACCTAGAAAAGAAGCTGTCAGACGCGTTTTGTCGGTGGAGGAGGAGGGTGCGAACGTCTCAGGCCGTTGGAGTACGACAGCTCTTGCATGATCTTGAGGCCTGCTGGGTCGTTTAAGGAGTGCAGGCCACGAGGGTGAAATAGGTGCCCGGTGATGGCGTCGAGTGCGAAGCAATGTAGGAGCACCTGTTCGTCGTGTTTAAGCCACCGTGTACCCTCAATCACAGGCAGCCCGGTCCTTCACGCACGTAAATGTCTTGGCTAGTCCCGAGTGATTCGGACACCTTCGCTACCAAGGCCTCTGCGTGATCTTGGATGACAGAGGCAACGTCCGGGTCCATGAGATGCGACTTGCTGTACCGATCCGCGAAGCGTTTCTTGATGCCTGCGTGCTAACCGACACCCAGTTTCATCCAGTAGAGTACCACCGGAGCATCAGCGACTCACCTTGCCCTTCTCCAGCGTGGAGAACATATTACTGTTCGGGTCCATTTAACCACAACGAGGCATCATTATGTGGGTCAAGCACTCACGGCCTGTCGAAGTTCGAGAACAGGTCGTAGAACGGTGGCTTGTCGTAACCGCTGCCCCCGGAGGTGTAAATCTCCTTCGCAGCCTCTCGATTCGCGAACGCGACCTCGTTTGGGGCGATGCGCACCACGGGGCCGTACTTCAAGTGGAGCGCGTGGACGAACTTGCGCCTGTTCCCGCAGAATTCGTGGTACATCAACGGTAGACGGGTCAGTGCGCATAAGGTTGGCCCAGGGAGATGGGCGAGCGGAGAGAACCGTAAGCGATACAGCAGGAGACAGAGGAATCCGAGACCTGCGGCTTGGAGGATCATGATGTTGAGCGTGGACGCAACTGAAGTCGTTGTGCGCGATGTTCTTCACTCAGTCCTGCAGGAATATTGCACCGTAGGGGTCAGCAAGATATGAGGGCGAGGTACGGTTTCCCATGGACCACCAGACTTGTGGTGGTGGATAACATGGCTTGACTCATGGCGATAAGCTAATTGAGTCCCGCCGTCTATCTTCCTGATAAGATTCAGTTCCAGCGCCCACGGCCGTAGAGGACGCTAACGCCGCCTGCTACTTCCTGCTACCTAAGACACTTCACGGAGTGCCATGGTATGATTGATTCCGGCGATTGTGTTTCTCTGATAATTACTGCGTCTCTGACCATGACTTAGATCCTCATGCCAGTCGATGTCAAGGCTCGGCATGGTCTCAGGCTTCCAGTCGAGCTGCTCGACATGATCCTCAAGGACATGGAAACAGAGACGCAAAAGGCATGCAGTCTAGTCTGCCGGGTCTGGTTAGACGTAAGTCGTCGACACCTCTTCGAATCAACGGTCTTTCGCACGACTACATCCTTCGATGCCTTTTTGGAGTTCCTGACGGCGCACCCGCACATCAGCGTCCTTATCCGCGACCTATACCTTTTTGGACCCACTGCAGGGGTACCAAAGAACATCCCTTCTTTGAGCCCCCTCACGCTTATCGATATCGCGACATTAATGCCGAACGTCTCCTACATCACTCTGGAAAATGTTCGGATAGTCAACGTCCCCAACACGGACGACACGAAGGCCCGCCTCGCATCTCTGTCGGGCCCCACCCGGCTGACAGAGTTCAATCTCACTGATTGCGCTGTTGGGCATGAGGTTGAACATTCCCCCGTGGCAATCGTGCACCTGTTCCACTTGTTGGAGGCGGAAGTTATGAAGATCGAGCTCACGTGCGGCTGGGCTCCGTTCCCTGTGACTAATGCGGACACCGACCTCCCTTTGATTGTCGTACCTTGGCGTGTCCGTCACCAAGGTATCTGCATGAAGAAAATACTTGACACGCGGCCGACTCATCTCTCCGCCCTATCCCAAATCCTTGTCCCGGGTTCCCTGCGACTGCTGCATCTCTCCTTCACCGAATGGGCACACTTCGACGAGATGAGCCGCTTCCTCCGGCACTTCGGCGAGTCAATCACCGAGTTTACAATCACCTTCGGCTATGCACTACACAACTACTGCTATCGCGACCACAGACGTGCGTTCTTTCGCCCATCATCTCCCGATGGGTCGTTTTCGTCGGGTTGAATCTGATTACATACCCCACGAACAGCATCCGACGAGGAGTGGACATCGTATGGTTTCTCACATCTGCGAAAGCTCTCAAAGCTCCGATTCGACATCTGGAGCCCACTATCGTGCGATTACGAGTTCGAGAGCCGAGGCTGGGTTTGTACCACCGGCCTCCCCAAGTTCCTCGCCTGCTTCCCCCGTGACTTGCCTTTGGACGACGGAGTGGACATCGACGTCAGCTACGTCGGTCAATTAGGATACCGTGGTATCATAATTCCCCGCCCGGAGATCGAGGAGGCGCTGCTTCGCTTCGAGAACTTGAAGCTCGTCGGACTCTGCTCAAAATATGACTACGATATTGCCGGGATGATTGGTGCGCAGGCGTTCCCGAAGCTTCGAGAGGCGAAGAAACTTGTTTGCCGGAAAATCGAGGATGATTATGAGTGCTGGTACGTGCCTGCGTCACTTTCAGATGGAGTCTCCGCTGACCCGCGAGTGCCTAGTCCGTGAATACACCAGCGGAAACTTCATTTGACACCTTGGTCCCTATCCATGTAACGCTGTACGATGAACGTTCGTCGGTCCTGACTCCTGGTTCGGGGTCTCTGAACCGACACGTTTGTTCAGCCCGTAGCTGAAGCCTGAAGGACGGCGCAGCGGTGTCGCCCGTGCTTCAGTTGAGCTTGGAGGAGGATGGTTGCTGAGCATGGGCACAACTGGAGGCAAAGAAGGCGATGTGAGCGGCTGAAGTACGCTCAGTCCGAAGCATCAGTGACCTCTGACGGTGCAGTCTGGGTGTGTCTTCATCTTCGTGCGTCCCGCCCCAGTCGTATCTATGATCCATCACACAAAACCATGGTCCATGACACTATCGTTTATATAAGTTCTGGAAGAATGAAGACAGCAGCGACAACGATAACAGATAATCCAAGAGATATTGGGGAAATTACACTGGCAGATGGCCAAGAACCATGTCGTGTTGAACTGCACGTTATTTATGAACCCAACCGACACTGACGCCACCGCTACGATTCAAGTACGGAAGCATGGAGTTGTAGCGTAGCCCGGCAGGGCAGCACCTCCGGTTCGTGAAATCAAGTGTAATCCCTTCGGTTGTGAATCGACCATCCAACCAATGTGCGGCGTCGTCCTCCCACTGCTTCTCGTGTGCGTCGTACGAGATCCGTTTGTTGAAGGTCTCCGCATACTGCAAATCAAAGTAAGCACTTCGCAACACATGCTCGAACGATGATCCTCCGCTCGCACCTTGTCATAAACCTCCCACCGTATTCCCTTCCAACCGTCATCGCCGATACCGTGCTCCTCGATGACACGAATGAGGACCGAGAAGAGCCTTTCGTAGTAGTCAGGGCTCCATTCGTACCACTCTTCGGGCTCCGGCCAGGAGCTGCTGTGGAACTCGAGGCCGTCGAGGTCACGTCCCCACTCCGAGTCCGAGCTACGCCTGGGTGGCGTCGCGGCGTCAGCCAAGACAGCCCTCACGGCGTCGACGCTGGACGAGGGAGGCAGTGGCTGCGCAGGCCGGGAAGGGTACGTCTTGGCGAAGGTCTCAGCGTGAAGGTAGGATGATTCTTGCCTGCAGGGAGAGTCGTTGGGACCATAACATGCGGCGTACTCGTAATCCAGGGCATCATTCCGGTCCAGGGCATCTTTGACCGCTTCGAAGAGCCACGGTTGCATGACTTTCTTGATCCTGGATACGGTGTTATCCAGTCTCTTGTAAGCAGATGAGATGCGAGCCTGGACGACGCTTGTGGTTTGACGTCCGAATGAGTAGTGACGCGGCTGAGTGAACTCGCGATCCCGATGTTCCGAATTCAGATGACGTTGATAAAGCTTCTTCAAACTATAGGCACGCGAGATCAGCTACGGCTTCCCTGTGCCTATCCCACGCAGCTGTCAATAGACCGACTCACTAGGCTTCGAACCCCTCGGGGCCACCATGACGCTCCCATGCTCGACGTTCGATGTCTCGCTCCTGGTACAACTGCATGTCCAGTTGGCCGGGAACGGTGCGCCTATAGAGTAAACGTTGAGCGAGATGTCCAGTAGAAGAACACTGTTGAACATACCGTTTGATTTGGAACGGAATACCGGCCACATCAGCCGGCTTGGTGAAACGGTACTGCGTCCTGACGTCACTCTTCGTAATCTACCCGACGAGTATTAGCGGCTGATACTTTGCAAAGACTATGGTCTACCACACAGTTCTCCCGACCGGTATCATCGAGGCACGCCAGGACGAGGGGTCAGCGTTCGCGGACGGATGTCCAGTGGCCTCTTTGCGTTTCGTCCCGCTTGAGGCCCCAGTGCGGGTCGTTGACTTGGTCTTTGCTGCCTTGGGCATGATGCAGGGTGTCCGTGATGAGGGTAACTACTGAGAAGAGCGCGAGCAATGGGGCGACCTGCGCGGATAGTCCCAAGGATATACTGAGTACCCTGGAATGCAGATGAGCGACCCGAGTCAATCTCATGAGGGTTAGGAATCAGTTCGGAGCGACAGCAAGGATGCCCCGCGCCATGATACTCAAGTGAATCCTCTGTCCGAGGTTCTATCCTACCAATTTTTGTCACCCTGGCATACGTTCAGACTTCAAGGTTAGAGAGCGATGGCAATAACTGTCCGGAACGTTCCGTCGACGACTTGAACTCTGTATCGCTCGCTTACATAAGTAAACGGTTCGATCTGGCTCGGTTTGCCAGCTGTTTGCTCCTGAAAAGACATACCTTGTCGCGTTGTCAATGTCTCGCCTCGTCCCTCCACCACAATGCCCGCATCTCGACTGCTCTAGTTGATCTCCAAAATAGCACAGTCAGTGCTTAGAACTGACAACCATCTACCAAGATCTCCGAGAATGGCCGGTGCTGAGACATGGAACGACCGCCTGCCGGTCGAGCTCCTCGACATGATCTTCGAAGACACGGATTCAAAGACGCAAAAGGCGTGCAGCCTCGTGTGTCGCGACTGGTTGGGCGTCAGCCGCAGACATATATTCGACACCGTAGTCGTCCGCTCGGACACATCCTTTGACGCCTTCCTGCAATTTCTGACGACGCATCCGGACATCGGCGATCATGTCAACGAGTTATACCTCCTTGGACCCGATAGAAAGTCTAAGTCCTACAAAGCAGACAAATTCCCGCTTGTGGACCCGGTCACGCTTGTCGACATCGCAATGGCGGCGCCGAATGTCTCCTCCATTAAGCTAGAAGCCGTTGGGTTTGTCGACATCCCGGAGAATGCGAAGGCTGGCCTCGCATCACTCCCCGGCCCCGTTCAGCTGCCAAAGCTCAGTCTCACCGGGAGCCCTCTTGCAGTTGACCACTCTCCCGTGGCGATCTTGCGTCTCTCTACCTGTTCCAGGCGGAGCGTATGCAGGTCGAGCTATCTAGGGGTTGGGGTCGCTCTCCTGTCCAAGCCGCGGACGATGAAACCCCTATAGTTGCTCTACCTTGGCAGGTTCAGCACCATAGTATCTGCTTGAAGAAGATCACCAGGTCTCAGGAGAGCCATCTCGACGCCCTCACGCACATCCTGGTCCCGGGCTCCCTGCGACAGCTGCACCTCGAATTCTATAATTGGTCGCATATCGACGAGATGGGCCGCTTCCTACAGCATGTTGGCGACTCCATCACCGAATTCACCATCACCTTCGGTCATGCGCTGAGCATGTACAACTTCCGCGACCACACGCGTGCGCTTCTTTCCTGTCCTGCCTGTTATCGAGCGCTGAAAACGATTGACCGTTACCTCTTCAACGATTAGCGTCAGAGAAGGAGTGGGCGTCGTACGGGTTCTCCAACCTCCGCAACCTATCCAAGCTCCGTTTCGACCTTCAAGAACCCCTGACGGGCGACTTCGATGAAGAGCCGCCAACGTGGCTGGACAGCACCGGCATCTCACGGTTCCTCGCCTGCTTTCCGCGCGATTTGCCCTTGCACGACGGGGTCGACATCGATGTTCAGTATGTGGGCGATATCGTGCTTGGAGGTTACGGTTTCGTGAAGCCGCGCCCGAAGATTGAGGACGCGCTCCTCCGCTTCGAGAACTTGACCATTGTGGGACTCTGCCCGAGCTCCACGTATGGCGGCGACTACGCGACGGATTTCGGGGCCCAGACGTTTCCGAGACTGTGGGAGGCGAATTTGCTGGCATGCATGGATGATGTGGATGAGTGCTGGTAAGTACCGCCGTGTTTGTACAGTCAGCTCTAAGTATCTGACCCCGCCGCATCAGCCTTTAGATCTGCTTCATGCGGGAAAACGGCTCCTTAGTGGTCTTCTCTCGCTCTCGGAGCGATAGTGGCCGGCACCTCATCGGGCCCGGCTGCGCTGTCTGTAGTTAGAACCGTCGACTATGCGAATGAATAGTGTACAGAAGGGGCAACGTGGAAGAGCCATGGCACTGAGCGCAGTGCAGTACGCTGTGCTCTCACAACGAAGGAAGGTACGAGCCGAATATCTTTGTGAGACAGCGTAGTTCCAGAATCAAGGTCTACGGACGGAGCCGATGGTTTCCTTACCAACCTCAGTTTCACGCCGCTCTCGTTAGAAGTTACTGATACAACAGACATGCCACATAGGAGATGTGAGTATCAGTACTAGAGGCACTACAGGGCCGAGTAGCGTTGAACAGAAGCAAAACGGCGACTGACTACAGTGAGAGATGTGAACGAGACGAAGATCAGAGATAGGGATACAGACAGGCGAGCAGCAGCATCGCGAACGCTACATGACATACACAAGTCGGGAACGTATGAGAAACGAAGCCGAGCGGCGAGATTACTTGAAGACATTGATCGCAAGAAAGGAAGCAGAAGTAGTCGAACGTTCAAAAGTCCTGCTCCGCCAGCGGTTCTGTTATCTTGATCACCAGCATGTCCTTGGAGGGCATCTCCGCAGCGAAGTACGCCTTCGCGCCGAACACTCCACAAGCGCGGATCGTGCGCGATATGCGGAGATACGCGTGCTCGTCGTCCTCCCTGCGCAGCCGGCACACGAGGCTCCGCTTCTTGTCGAACACCATCATGTCACCCTCTTCTTCCCGTGCGGGCGTGCCGTTCGTCGCGTCAAATGGGACCTGGATCTTGATAATGAACAGCTTGGTCTGTCCGTGAGGGATGTTGGGGATGTGTACCGAGCGTGTGTTACGCTCGGGTTCCGTCTCCACGGGGATACCGAACGATTCGCGTGCGAGGTTGGACATGGAGGTCATGGGCCCGATGTCTTCGTAAAATGGCGTGACGGTGACAGTGCTCTCAGGGCTGAACGGTATACAGCGGAGTTTGTGTACTGGCCAATGGGCTCCTGCTGTGGCGTCAGATGCGTCACGCACGAACAAACGGTTGGATGGACGACGTACGTTGGCACTCTCTTGTGCAGTACCGGATAACGTGGCAGTGTGCACAGAACTTAAGGAGCATTTCGCTCTTCCCGCAGAATCCGCAGCCTTTCCCATCCAAAGCGGCCGCTTCTCCACTTCTTCTCCGCTTCCACTTGTGCACCGTCGCGGTGACTTGCGGGCCAGCTTTGACGTAGAACTCTTCAGGAGTGCACCCGTCAGCATCTGGGATGTCGAGGCTCGCGCCAAACTCCATGAGTGCGTCTATGGCGTCAACAGCATTGTTCTGGAACGCGGACATAATTGCGACGCCACCGAAGCGGTCTTGGTGGTCTGGGTCGGCGCCACACTCGAGCAGGACTCGGACGAGGTCAGCGCGTACACGAGCCATGCAAGTCAGCTGCAGTGCAGTGTACCCAAGGATGTCGGGGAGGTCAGGCGGCATGCCAATCTCGAGCAGATACCTCAGCACGCCTGGATGGTCCACAATTACACCTGGGGGCCCTCCAACGATACGTTGTGCGCCACTGACTGTGAACATTGCGTATCCGTACTCGAACGCGGTTTCGGTGGCGAGCAGGTCGGGCGCTGAGCCGTTTTCCACCATCTACTGCAGCCGTCAGCACCGCGAGGTGTCGAGGGTATGAGCTAGTTACCTGTCTTACGCGCCTGACGTCGCCCAAGAAGCATCTTAGAGCAAAGTCGCTTAGTGATTCTGGGTCCAACTTAGCCGCATCTACGCCGGGCCGCGGGAAGTCAGTCTGTGAGTGCAACACCAGTCACGACGCAACATCCACGTACTTTTTTGGTACATCATCCGTAGAAGCTGACGAGCGAGTTCGGGTGGTAATGAGCCGGGTCCATTCATGAGTCTTCGCATTTCTGCGGGAACGACGAGTCCGCCACTGCCTTTCTGCTGCGGCGGGATGGTCCCGGTCGAGACCGCCAATTCGGAGACGCGGGTCTTGGGTGGTCTCCTCCTGGGTCGTGGTGGCATTCGAGTGGCACGAGTCTCAACAAGAGATTATAGGATATGCTTTGAACGTTCCAAGATGTACCAGAAAGGTGTTTCGTTTGCATAGATAGTGGTGGTCGCAAGTCAAGAAATCTCTCTATGGGCGCCTGTGCACCGGTTTGTGAGGCCGCTGCCATATTCGTATCGCGATATTCAAGGCCCAAGCTCTGCTCGTTTGCACGTCGTATTCATGCCAGTATGTGGTCCAGAAGATTCTCTATCCTGATTTCAAGTACTATGCGTGTATCAGAGTACATCCAGTTACTTATGTGAGTACAAAGACCAAATGCTGAGGCGCCTATGCGGCGCAGCGTCACGGTCAGCTTTAAATGAAAAACCTATGTAGTCGCCTATGTATCACGGCTTGTTCTTGCGAAAACTGGGCAACCGCGCCATGGTCGGCGGCATCCTATACCCGTTCATGCCGATCTTCGCCAGGAGCCGCTCGACTTTCTCTGCAGACAACGTCGAGGCCATGGCCAACGCTCGTGCTGATACTCGCCGCGGCTGGTCCTTCTTCACCGCAAGTTTCGAACCCGCGGCATTGTTTTCCTTACGAGACTGCTTCAGGGCTGGTTCTTTGGTGCCAATGTGATGTTCCTTCGTCGTCGACTGTTGCGCAGGAGCCTCTTCAATCCGCTCGGACTCGGTGGCGGGCGACTTTGCGGCCGTTGTACCGATCGATGTCGATGTGGGGGATAGCCAAGGCGTAGGGGAGGTGTTCACTGATAGTTGCGAACTCGCTTGTTTGGCCTTGGGCCGGACCACCCGGACTTCATACTTCCGGACTACCACCGATGGCCCGACGCGTCGCGTGGAGATGAGAGTCTCTGAGCGATCTTGGAGTGAAGCCTTGATAGATTTACTCTGTGCTGACGACGAGGAGCCTATCCTCCGTGGTTAGGCCAGTGGGGGAGGGAAGGTAGGCGATGGTTGTGGAGAGGTACTTACCGGGCTTGTTGTCCCGGCCGTCGTGCAGTCCTGAGGCGACACTGCTGATGAATGTGCACCTCTTCAGATGAGGTGTTGTACCATCGGAACCTAGTGGCGGTGGTCAGGAAAGTCGGCGAGAGGCGCGAAACCGTAGTTGCACTCACCAGGATGGTTCCCTGCGTCGAGTCTCCTCTTTTTGTGGGTAAGCACGCGCGGTCCTGTGGTGGCGCGAAGAATTCCGGGATTGGTGTCCGACAGAGCATCGCTGCCGCGCTTCAAGGTCTTCCGGAGTGTCGTGGTTGTGGTCGACATGGTTTCGGCGGGGTGAGTTAGTCTAGATGGAGTGTCAGGGGATGTACGGAACTGTAGAAGGTTGGACGGCTCACCGTAAAGTTTATGGGTAGACGAGGTGGAATGTGGGTGCAGACGATGGATTGTGGTGGAGAGCAAGAGTGTCCGGTGGTTCTAAAGTAGGGATAAGAGCCTTTCAAGCGATCGGGCCCGGGTCCCGGTGGCGCGGTCAAAGCGAGTGGCAACGTCGCTTTGGCTTTGTGTGCTTTGTCCGAAGCTTTTGTCTTCCTCCAAGTAGCCGTGAGGTTGTAGTGAGGTTGTGCGGCGCAGACAACGGCGTCCAGGTCGACATTCTTATACACTTTTACCTGCGGATCAGATGGCTCCTGCGCTGCTTTCTGTCCGAGTATGTCTGCTTGCATCAAAATATCCGCGGAGGCACCGTGTCAAGGCAGGTTCCCGCTACGTACCACAACGACTGTTTAGCTACAGCGAGGAGGAATGGCTGGAGGTTTCCGCAAGGGCTACTTTCCGATATGTTCTCCGTGGATCAGAACGTGTATACGTGCCTTCCATGCTGCCCTTCATTGCTTAACGGAGCTCATCGGTAGCTGGTGAATAACACGCTAGAATCAGATATCTTACAACAGCACTTTGGTTCCATCGGCCTGATGAACGCTCAGAGCTTCGTCAGGAGCTCCTCCTGCAGCTTCTTGAGCTCGTCCATGGTGAGCTTCTGGACAGGCCAGCCGATGACGAGGCCCTCATTGTCACCGGGGGCGGGCTTGGGGATGACGTGGAAGTGGACATGGTCGACCTCCTGGTGAGCGATGCGTCCGTTGTTCTGAAGTGTGATAAGTTGGATACATATCATGAACAGAAATCTGTGGACAGCTACCCACCTGCAGGAGGTTGTAGTTCTCGGCGTTGAGCGCAAGGGCGATCTTCTTGGCCGTCGGGAGCACGTCCGCGAGGTACTCGTCGGGAAGCTCGTGAAGCTTCTCTGCATGGTCTATATCGCACAAAATGGTGCGTTCGTGAGTACCGGAGCACGCTGCGCTTTGAAATGACTCGACAGACGTACACTTCGGGATGATCAGCGCATGGCCCTTGGACAGAGGGCCGATGTCAAGGAAAGAGAGGATGGTGTCCGTCTCCACAAGCTTGAAGCTTGGGATCTCGCCTGAAGTCAAGCATAGGGTCAGGATACGAGTGTTTTCTCTTCTCCAACTCTAGGAGTAAGTGGTTGATAACGCCGACATACCTTTGATGATCTTGCAAAAGATGCAACTCGCCAACGACCTGTCACGTAGTGTCAACAATTCCTCCCTGAAGTCCAATGGTTGGCGTACTTTGCTGCCATTGTGGAATTGATGATGAAAGTACTCAGCAAGCCCTGACTCTGAATCGGACAGTACATAGCGCTACGGTCGATATCGGGCGGCACGTCCGGGCCGCCGTTTGAGCGCCAGGACCACGTGGCTCTCAACTCACGTTTCTGGTGGAGGCGCCCAAGGTAGTATGTTGTGAACTCACCTCGTTCTCATCTCAGAATCCGACTCCTACACATCTCCGTGCTTCAGATCTGCTCAGTGTCAAGCTTTCAACGGACTTGCTATGGCGCTACCTCCCCAGGCACAGGCTGAGGGCCTATGTCTTCGGTATCCGGAAGCACTGGGACCACATCCGAACATACCGAACGAGAACGCGGTAGCAATGCTCGTTCGCGCGATTCAACTTTCGCAGAACACGCCGTTTGTGTGGGGGTACATTGACAAGCCTTCCGGTGCGTAGCAGAACTCGTTCTTTACTGGAACAGTGCTGACCGACGACCAGTGCAGAGGGCCAACTGTTCCTGATATTCCAGACACCCCAACTTGGCTTCCCGATCGACGGGATTGTGTACCAGGACAGGGAACAGAGATATACTATACCGCAACAAGATGGACGAGTGAGTACCAATCATGGCTGTCAAGCGGAGGTTTCGGAGTAGTGGCGCAGCGCGTCGTCAGTTTTCGGTGTGTGTTACCGTTATTTCTCGCTCTCCTCGTTCCGCGAAGGCTTCCGTACACCTTGGACTGGGAAGACAGGTGTCCGTGACATGCGTACATCTGTATGTGGAGACTTCGGAACTGGGAGAGAGGGGGCCATTGCATGCATCAGCAGTTGAGTTTTGTCCGTCTGACGGTCGAGGCCGTCCACGCGTGTATCCTGCAGGCGACACTCATTGTCGTTTTGCGGAGTTTCAGAGCCACTCACTCTGGTACTTGCGCAGCCGGGACGACGCGGTCATATGGGTGTCATGTCCGCGTTCTAGTATCTATGACACTGGTGGACTTTGGAGCTTGTTGGACCCAAGTCGGTGCTGGTCAATACGGGTCTAATGAACCTCCTTCGAGCGATTTTCACACGCCCACTCGCACGCATGGCAGCCATTGGAAGCAGAGCAGGCGGAGGAGTGCAAGAGAGTGAAGTCCGGTGGGCTGGAGAACTTCTACTTCCACAATCAACATTCACGGCCCTCCGCCTCAACAGTTGGTGACATCCGAGTTGACCCGCTCATCTTTCGGGGCCCATATCGTGGCTTCGGAGTTATTTGTGCGAGGGGTGAAGAATATGCGTTCGGAAAGTTGCGCGTCGGGGACTGCGCTTCAAGAAAGCGCGATACCAACTCTCCGATACCATTCGGACCAGGCGATGTAAGCTCGGACAAGTCCCCATACTTGATGATTTTAGATTTCGCACTCCCATGCAACGATTTACAAAGGCGACATGTTTCAAGGGCAAAGCACGTAATGCCACATGTGCTCTTCAATGACCCTCCTGAACGTATTCAGACAGTGTAACGTTATGGTCGACGGCGTTTGTTTCCATCTATCGTTGCTGAAATGCGTCCACATGATTGAGTTGTGAGTACTGACCATCATCATCACCATCCAGGAACTCGAGGTGGCGGAAGTCAAGTTTGGGTTCATCCCCGGCATTGACAGCATGGCCTACCGCGTTCGTAGGCGATACAGGCTGCAGAAGGGCGGCCATCCGCAACTTGTCCTCGTTCACTACTCCCGCGGACAGGCGAATCGTATGTCACTCACCTGTTTCCCGAGCTCTCCCGTCGTTGCTGAAATGCGCGGTCCCAGCGATCGTCCCGGGCATGAACCAGCCGGTGCGCAACTACCCCCTCCGCCCCGTCAACGAGCCCGCGATCTTCGTCATGGGCCCACGACAAGGCCAGAAGGTCTTCCCCGGACAAGAGGGTGCGCCTATGCCTCATGGTCCGGGGCGTCCTGGCATGAGCTACGGTGTCCCCGGAATGCCTATTCCTGGAAACCCACAAGCGATGCTTGCGCAGCAGAACAGCAACATGGAGGCGCTGGAGAGACGGCGGCAGCGGGCAGTAAGCATGGGCCAGCAGCAGGCTGCTGCGCGTATCGTCGAGGAGGATGACTCTGCAGGTGCGTGCATGGGTTCAGACGACCTGACATCCTCCTTACCGCTCATATTTTGACTATAGACGAGTCCGAGACCATCTCTACCCGGACACTAGCACTCACACGGTATCGTCGTAACCACGAGTTCATGAACGAGGTGTTCATGTATGCCGCCTTCGGTGGGTAGGCTCACCGCATCAGCATGAACGTTCGCTGACCGTGGGTTTCCACAGGCGATAAGAAGGCCGCGCCACCGCCGCCACCGTTCTCAATGTTCAAGCTCTCGAATCTGGAAGAGAAAGTGGTACGTCTCGTCTGGTCGTTGGTAGTTTGGGCGTTCCTGACCAGTCGGTAGGCCAAGCTGACTGCGGAAGTGGAGGACCTCAAGAGCAAGTCAGCAGCACGAAAAGAAGCTGCGGCGTCTGCCGCCGGAGAGTTACGAGACGTCCCTATGGACGGCTTGGCCATCGCTGAGACCGCCGCCTAGAGATCCTTCGGTTTGTTGTATTGTAGTGTAATCGCTAGTCTTCTTGATATCCAGCTATCGTTCGCTCTGGAGTACTCGACGGCAACGTGGACTTCCAAAGGAATTTTGCCATCGAGAGATCAAGATACGTGCGACGGTACGCCCAGTTGACTCTTCGTCGCTTGAAGCTCGCTGACCAGAATGAACGTCAGCGGCATATTCTCGCTGGATTTCGTGGGTGCTCCTGAGACGAAAATGACTTCTTATCGCTTGCTATCGGGAGGGTAAGTATTGCGATTAGTCGACCGAAGTGGAGTTCCCAGGCCCACCTAGCCCGGTTCTCACAACCCTGGGTCCCATCCCGAGCGATCGAACACTTCGTCCTATACACAGAACTACACGGTGCGATTTGCTGGCTGTCACCGTCGATCCTAACAGCTCGGACGCAGGAGCTTCTGTCATGTGGACATATCGATTCCATGACCAAGGCGGTGGTCCCGCAAGAGCGGTCGGCAATGCCTGTGGTACGATGAGTCCCATTCGGAGTATACGGAAATGACATCACATTCACATACCATTCACCAGGAATACCCCAAGGCAGCGAAAAATCGCATCTGCGCATCGTGTGCACGTCGTGCGCCGCATGCTACGAGTGCTATACATGTCTCGGTGCAGGCTTTATAGGGCGCAGCATCGAAAGAGCAGGACGCACCTCCACCTGGAGCCTGCAACCCTCTCCCTGACTTCCCCACACCACTCCCTGGCAAGATGCGTCTCCAAGGCATCGCGTGGGCGTTGTCCCTGGTTGCGCTTGCGTCCGCAGTGCCCTCCCGTCAGCGCCGCTCTGACTTGGTCGTACACGAGAGGCGCGCTGCGGAGCCTCTCGACTGGGTGCGCTCGCGCCGCCTCGAGCCGACCGCAATCCTCCCCATGCGCCTCGGGCTCGCGCAGAGCAACCTCGACAAGCTCGAGGACATGCTGATGTCGGTATCGCACCCGCTGTCGCCGAGCTACGGGAAGCACTTCTCGCCACAAGACGTCGTCAACACCTTCGCGCCGAGTGGCGAGACCGTCGCGCGCGTGACGGAGTGGCTCGTAGAGTCGGGCATCGCGAAGGAGCGGCTGCGGATGAGCGCGAGCAAAGGTTGGATCGCATTCAACGCGACTGTTGAAGAGGCCGAGGCTCTCATTGACGCGGAATACCATGTCTACACGCACGAGTCTGGTGCCGAACAGATCGGTGAGTGTCCACCCGACATATGAAAGGCGAGATTGGATATTGATCAACGCCGATGCGACTTGCAGGCTGCCAGTCGTACTCTGTCCCGGAGTCCATCCGCCCGCATATCGAATTGATCAAGCCCAGCGTGCACTTCCTCCACCGTGTCCCGTCGCCCGACCAGTTGCAGAAGCGGGCCTTCGAGCGTCCCTCCACGCACATTCGGACTGGGCCGAAGACGGACGGGCGCAAGGTTACGATCACCCCGAGTCTCGAGAATTGCGACGAGACGATCACGCTCGATTGCTTGCGGGCGCTGTACTCGATTGACCACACGCCTGTCTCGACCGACAAGAACACCTTCGGCATCCGTGAGTCTTCCCTCTCAATTCAGTACTCTTGAGATACTGAGACTGCGACACACAGTCGAGTTCACTCCGCAAGCGTTTCTCCAGAGCGACCTGGACATGTTTTTCGCGTAAGCAGGCCGGCCCACGAATGGGACGCAGCATCGTCAATTCTCATGTGCCGCGCTTTGCAGGAACTTCTCTCCGAGTCAGGTCGGGACGAAGCCAATCTTGATCTCCATTGACGGAGGTGAGCGAGGCTCTCACCCGTGAGCGTGGTGCACACACTCAAGTGCTATCAGGCGTCGATCAGACCGATGACCAAGGCTTCGACACCAATGGAGAGAGCGACCTTGACCTGCAATATGCTTTCGGTCTCACCAACCCCCAGCCGATCTTGCTGCTGCAGACCGGCGACCTCGTTGAGGGTGGGTCTCTCTGCGCGTTGCATAGTTGGGACTTCCAGCTCAGAGTTCTGTGCCAGGCGCATCGTTCAACAATTGGCTGGACGCCGTCGATGGTTCTTTCTGTACCTTTGAAGGAGGCGATGATCCTACACAGGTACATTTCCGTCCCCCACTCCACGCTTGTTCCGGATCCTTACCAGCATCTAGGATGGTATCTACCCAGACCCGCTTCCAGGCGGTTTCAAAGGCCAGTCTATAACGGATACTGGGCTGATTGAACAGGTCCTTATGCTCTTGCAGGTCCCGAGTCTTGTGGCATCTTGACACCGCCATTCGTTGTATCCGCATCCTATGGTTCAGATGAGGCTTCAGCTACTCGCGCATATGCTGCACGCCAGTGCGCCGAGTACGGCAAGCTCGGCTTGTTGGGGACGACAGTGCTGTACAGTTCCGGAGACGACGGTGTTGCCGGCAACGGTGGTGTCTGTCTCAACGCCAACGGTACGTGTTATACGTCGTCATCGTCTCCTCGCTGCTGAGATTACCCGTGCCTTCGCTAGGCCAACCTGCGCGTAACGGAAAACGCTTCAACCCCGACTTCCCAGCCAGCTGCCCGTTCGTTACTGCAGTGGGGGCGACGCAGGTGAACCCTGGATCGACGGTGAATGACCCCGAGGGAGCATGCGAACAGGTCATCTTCAGCGGTGGAGGATTCAGCAACTTTTTCGAGATCCCGGACTACCAGACAGCTGCTGTCAACAGCTTCCTAAAGAATCACCCTCCGCCGTTCACCAGCGCTCAGTTCAACAACAGTGGCAAAGTATGTCTCTCCTCGAAGGTTGACTCGTATCAAAGGGCTCACCGACTATTCGTAGGCTCGTGGCTTCCCTGACTTGTCTGCAAATGGGTGAGCCATGTTGTCAAGCCTGTGGATTGTGCGAGATTGGCTGACACGAATCTTGTGAAGCGCAAACTATGCCGTCGGTGAGACTCGTATGAACAGTTGTCATTATTCGTCTACTGAATCGTACCTTCGCAGCGGTTGCTGGGGAATTCGTCCTGGTCTTCGGCACGTCGTGTTCGGCCCCAGTGGTCGGCTCTATGATCACGCTTATCAACGATGCTCGCCTGGCGGCCGGGAAGGGTCCTGTCGGTATGTGGAAACACTCATGGATTGTGGACGTCGCCATCTGACATAGACCTCTAGGTTTCATCAACCCTGCTGTAAGACGGCAAACATCTCCCGCCCATGAAACCATTCATTGACATGCGTGTGCACAGATCTATTCCGAGAAGTTCTCCAGTGCTTTCCATGACATCACCACCGGAGGAAACAAGGGCTGCAGTATGTACACAATACTTCGCACTTGCGCGTACTCTGACTTTGGCGGAATTACTACCTCTAGACACACCCGGCTTCACCTCGTGAGTAAACTCTAAGTCGTCTAACTTCGGTGTTGATGACCTTCTGCAACAGCACGGAAGGATGGGATCCAGTCACGGGCGTCGGCACGCCCAACTTCACAGCCCTTCTCCCTCTCTTCCTCGAGCTTCCGTGAAAGAAGACAGTGGGGACTTGTTTACGCAATTAGACTCCTGGATGGTATCACTTGTCTTCAATACTCGGATCTGCTGGGGCTCCACATACATGATCATGTCCCTCCACCATTTGACACGGTCGATCTCCGGGTTGCCCATCATTGGCGACAGGCCCGGGGTTAATCCACGGTTGGCCCTCAGAAACTCCAGCATGCACTATAAGTAACACGCGCTGGGTGCCACTGACTGTGCGAAGCTCAGCACTTGCACTATGCTCGGCGTGTTTGCTTCAGCTGTTCTATACATTGCGTGTGCTTTGGCAACGCCCGTCATCTGGGACGGGCGTGCGCCGCTCAATCTGACCGATACCGACCTCGACTCTTCAACAGGCCCGTTCCTGACGTACGCACCTCGCGGTTTCAACTCTCATACGGTTGCAGTGCTGATCAGATCTCAGAGTCGTGAAAGGGTCGGAACCCGCCTCTCATGTGAGCACGACGCTGCAGGCTGCTGGAAGCTGACACTCAAGACCTCCCACAGTACTCCCAACTCCTCGGGGACACTGTCGCCCCCACTGCACTTTGGAGCGACATCCCGGAGCAAGTGATCTCTGTCTCCATCGACAACAGCTCCGTGTTCGTTCCTGGGGGCGGCGGCCCTCAGAACGGCTTCCGCCGCACGGACATCATCGCCGCGGTCAACGGCCAACACGACGTGCTCATCACCCAGATGGAGACGGGCACGACCGTCTTCCACTTCTCTGTCCAGCAGGACGCGTCCAAGCCTTTGAACTATAGCCACGAGTACCAAATCGTATTCATCGAGCCGAACGACGGCTCGCATATCTTTGAGCTCCAACTCGGTAGGCACTGCTGGTCCTCAAGAGTTTCGTGACATGAGTGCATACGTCATCCACAGGATCGCCGTTCACGAACCCTACCGGCCCACTGCCCGTTCCGAACGCGCACTCCTTCAAGGTCCTCGACCACGCGCTGAACGTCCTGTTCAGCACGCCCTTCACCGCGGATGTCTGGCACAACTTCGCCGTGGAGGTCGACTGGAACGCCCGGACGCTCGCCGTCTTCTACTCGCAAGACGCCGCGGCCCTCCAGCCTGTGACCGCTAAAGTCCAGAACCCCACTGCAGCGTCCGGAGCTGCCGGCCAAGGAGACTTCCACTTCACTGTACTCAAGGTGCGTCGACCGAGCACGTCATGCGCTTGCCGCGCTGACGGATGTGAGGGACGTAGCTTCCCATCGTCAACCCCGCCGACTCACCGGCGAACCAGAACGACGTCGTGCATTTCGGGATCCAGGAGGGCACGACCGAAGCTCTTCTGTACTCGGGGGTGTTTGTTGAGAGCGCCGCAGGAGGAATCAGCACGGGGTCCGTGTCTCCACAGTGAGCTACCCGTTGTCAATATTCCAATATCAATCAATGGTTCGGTATTTTGAACGCAAAACTACCGCCTGAGCCGTGAGCGTATAGACTGCCCTACTGTACCGCCGCGTCCGCCGTAGCGACCCTCGAAACAGTATTCTCAGAGCATGCGGGATCAAGAACAGAGGGCGCCCCAGAGGCGGGAGTGTATGTGCGCATGAACGGATCTACGGACTAGCGTTCATGCGTCAGAGTAGAAAAGGTCTGAGAGCGAGACAAGCACGCACCAGCAGCTCTCCTCCACCTCGTCCATGCACGCCAGCTTGCGCGTCTCCCACAGCCTCGGAAACGCCTCCGCGCCGATGTCCACAGCGAGGTCGCAGCCATAGCTTGAGCTGGGGCAGAGTGCCACCAGGTCCAAGTTCTCGAAGCGGAGGAGCGCGCCGTCGATCTCCGGGCGCGGCTCCACCATACCGTAGCCGTGGCCTACGATGTCGCCCACGTATCGAAGGTCGATGTCGACCCCGTCGCGCAGAGGCAAGGTGCGCGGAAAGCAGGCGAGGAACCGCGGGATGCCGGCGCTGTCCAGCCAGCTTTTGGGCTCATTGGCGAAGTTGCATGTCAGCGGTTCATCGAGGTCGAAGCGGAGCTTGGAGAGGTTCCTGAGGTGGGAGAAACCGTACGACGCCCACTCGTCCTCGGTCGCTGCTCATCGGAGATATGATCGCCAGTCAGCGACAAGTTCTATGAACCACCACACGGCAGAACCGGAGGAAGAGCACGCACGGATGTGTTGCCGAAACTCGAAGTAGCTCAGCGCATGACCAAAGGTAATCGTGAAGCCGGTGATGAACTCGCCAACGTGCTTGAGAAAGCGGCCCATCTCCTCGCAGTGCGACCAATTTTCGAAGGCAAGGTGCAGCAGGTGCAGGGAGCCGGGGACAAGGAATCCGGTGAGGGCCAAGAGATACGTCGGTCGTGTGTCGCGAATCTTCTTCAAGCAGAGGCCCTGCTGATGGACGTACCATGGCACCACGGCTGGAGGGGGGTTGTCGTCGGCTTCTCTCAAAGGAGATGAACCCCAGCGGCTGGATAGCTCAATCTGCATCATCTCCGCCTCGAACAGGTAGAACAGGCGCACAATCGCGAAGGGGCAATGGTCGAACTTGAATGTGGGCCCGAGAGAATATGAAGTGAGACTAAAGTCTGTGAGCTGGATGGGCCTGGCAGGGATGCGAGGCGGGCGCTCTCATCTTCCGGGACGTCGACCAGCCGTACGGTTTTGAGCTTGATGCAGAAGACGTTCGGCGCGGATGTCGCAAGATCGACAAGCATTAGAGGATGTATAGAAGGAAACGGGTTAGGTGACATCGGGGAATTATGTTCAGGCCCAAGGAGGTGCATTTTGCGAATATGGTGACTGATGTGGGGGTGCGTGGTCAGAAACTGGAGGAAGGTGTCGAATGACGTGTCCGACCGGACAGCGACGGCGTCGAAAATATGTCTGCGGCTAACTTCTAACCACTCGCGGCACACGAGACTGCATAATTTTTGGGTCTCGGGTTCCGTGTTTTCGAGGACCATATCCAGGAGCTCGACCGGAAGATAATTCCATGTCTTCACACCAACCATCTAGTTTACTGCTAGTACTCAAGTGTAAGCTTTAGGGCGGTCATCAAGAAGACAATCAACAAACCACACTGACCAGTAGCAATTAATAGTGACAGCAGGGAGACCAGCTTGCAAATGAAGCAATGTCAGAGTTTGGTCGGAAGCAAGCAAGTAAGTACTATGTGCTACTTACTAGTGGAGGCGTTTAATCCGAACCTATGTAAGGAGCAGGCAGACGAACTGGTTCGGTCTGAATCATCTCGGGTTGATTCGTCCTCTTCGGGTTGATTCGATCTCTCTCGGGTTGATTCGGCATTGTCATCGGCGAATCAACTTCCCCGGTCGGCGAAAATCGGGAGTTAGTCATTAAACACGTGATTGCTTTGGCCCCACCTATATAAGCGGGCGAACTTTCAAGCGTCTTTCTCCTCTTCAAACCGAACCACCATGATCGAACCAACCAATCCGGCTACCATTATTACCCCGTCTGTTCTAACCCCGTCCATCCGGCCTGTTTCTGGGAGTGAGTGTATTCTCTACCATCGCACTCACACATATGCTGACATTTATACCTACCACCCAGCCACTCCTTGCTCTGTGCCGTCAGGCCAGGCTGGTGTAGTGTGCTCACTGAAAGTGAAATCGAATAACAATGATGATAATGACGTTAAATGCACGAATATATCTGTTATACCTGTCGAGCATGTCGAGCCTGTCGAGCCTGTCGTAATGAAAGATGATGCTGTTGTACCCGTAGCGAGTATAATGCAAGATGAGACCAGTATAGTGAATGAGATCAGTACCGCGGAGACCGTCAGACCGAGCGACCGCACGTCCGACGTGCATGAGCCCAGGCTGAGGGAGGCCGCCGCACCCGCGGCCTTCACGGCCACTGTCGCTCAGTCGGTGCCTCCGCCGCCCGCCCTCGCTGCCGTTGAGGGCGCTGCGGACAAGCTCCCCACGCCGGAAGGCGGGAGCGATGGTATGAGCAGCGTGGACGAGGCGCTCCCCGAGCCTCGGGAGACCTTCCCTCGCGACTCCGCCAGGGTCCTGACGAGGGCCGAGGCGAGGAGGAAGTGCGGCCAGTTCCTGCGCCGGAAGTGGGACTTCGAGACCATCCCGCACGACGAGCGCACAGTCACCGCAGCCAGCGGGCGGCGCCGCACCGTCCAGGTCTACAAGGAGAGCGACCTGCAGCAGGCGGTCAGGAAGCGTCATGGCACGCCGATATACGCGTTGTACGTGCAGGTTGGACTGACGCTGGCACCCCAGGGTCTGACCGCGAGAAATAGCACACGGGGATACGATGACAGCCAGCCGGTTCCGTCGAACGCGCGAAACAACGGCGCAGGCCCGTCCACCAAGTAGTCGCGAACGACATGATCCCCCACGGTGAGCGCACTCGCTTTCGGTCAGCACGCAAAACACTCATGCCTTGTCTCCTCGACCCCGCAAAGCGGCGCCCTCGTACTCTGGTCCAACGGCTCATACCTCCTCCTCGGTCCTCCCAGCAACGGCCTCTGCCATGTTCGCCCGATGATCTCTTTCTCTGAGACTCGCACATGTATACTGCTACGCTCTGCATGTCGTCGTTCTACGACATGCGGACGGCATCAATACGACAGACTTGTATGACTCGGACTGAGCCTCGTGTGTAGGAGACTGACAGCTCCAGCATGACACCGCGCCCATCCCGATCGTGCTTGCGGATTGTCAATCATACACTGACAGCGCACCTTATCCCCTAACCAGAATTACAGCACCGTCAACGCGACGGCTGCCTGCGGTCTCCGTCCATGCACCTGATAGCACCACGAACCTTGAAGATACTCGTACAACGGTACAAGTGTCGAGAGATCTGTGCTATGAGGATCGACCAGCAAGAACAAGACTCGAGCGTAGAAACAGAAGTTGTAGACACAGTGAGAGAACGAGAATAGACTAGAGTATGTAAGAGGCCTCAGAGTGAGCGAGTTGTGGTGGCAGGTGGTGGCTGAAGAGAGCTGAAAGAGAGGGTGTTGTTGGAGACGCCCAGCCCGACGCGTCGGGACTCGGCCCGGGAGACCGTCCGCGCAATGACCTGCAATGACTCTCTCCTCTTGCTCTCCTCCTCCTCCTCTCGTTTTTTGCTCTAGCTTTATTGGTACTCAAGACCCGCGCTCGACAAAAAGCAAAGAGGCGGACGGGTTTTACTGACCCATCGTGTTGGTGTGAGTCGACGATACCGCTCGGGACAACGATAACTTAGTAAGTTGTCGACCATGTATGTACTCTACACTGCAATCTTCAAATACACGGACACTAATTCTCCCTGAGCGATAACAAAAGGCTGAGATAAGGAAAGCTACCTGTCTCAAGACAGAGCAGTTCGAGAGCATGTAAGTAAGTCAAAGTAGTGGCAGTCAGGATCGTTCGAATTGAGATGTCCAGACGCTACTGCAGCAGCGCCTCCAAACTCCTCCCCCGTCAGATCTCGTATCTCACTGCTCTTCCCGCTCTACAACACGCTTAGCAGTAAAGGGATCCAGTCTCTGCAACCCTATGTGCCACCTGTCCCTGTGATCTACCGTCCAGACTGTCCGCTCGCGACTCGCAGGGGACAGGACGATTGTACGGAGGAAGGGGCCGCTATTCGCCAAGGCATAGGCGAGCGTCGCGATGTCGATACTGGCCATGGTCTCTCTGAGCTTTGGGTGCACGGTCGGGGGCTCGTATGAATAGTCGGAGTCCACGATGCCAAAGGATTCCGCTATCTCGACTCGTAGATACTCCAGTCGGGACGCCGCTACGAACGACGAGATCGTAAGCTGTTCTCAGCGTAAGTTACAGTCATGGAGCTCGGAGTTTTGCTGCTTACGATAAGGTCTTCGATGGTGACCACCTCTTCGGTCGGAACAGTCACACGGAGGCACAGGTGCGAGGCGACACCAAGAACGTTTGCCTTTGTGCCATATACGAAGAGGCGTGGGGATGGGAGAACAATCGATTTGACCCAGGGAGCACAGTAGGCTGTCATCTCGACTGTGCGAGGTCGCGTCCGAGCGAATATTTCAATATATGCGCGGTGGGATTTGACGTCGTACTGTCCGAGTCTTACTCGGCGCACGGGACAAGTCAAACCCAGTGCATAGAGGTCTCCAACCGAACCATGGAGGTACTCCAACGACTTCCAGCCGCTGCCGTCCTTCTGGAGCGCGATGGAAGTATTCCGCATGGCGACGATCTGGTCACTCGGGTTCGCGAAGTCGACCTCCTCCAAGGCGTGGCGCGGGGTGAAGGAGAGCTTTCGCAGATTGGGGAAAATCTGGGAGATGCACTGAAGATCGACGATCTGGTCACCAATGCTGAGCGTCAGGACGCGGAGGGAAGGGTACGGCATCCATCTCGACTTCGAGCTCGGGGACAGACTGCTATAGCATATGCGCAGCTGGTGGAGCTGCGGCTGGCGTTCGGCTACTTCGTCGGTGAACTTCAAACCGAGCTCGTCATCCTCTTCATAGGACACGTCCAGTGTCTTCAGGGTAGAGCGTAGTCGCAACACCATAGGACGGATGTAGTCGAATACCTCCTTTCCCACCCGGACCTGCAACAGACTTAGATGTTCGAGTTGGGAGACCGCATCGGCGAATCGTGTCTCCATCTGTGTGAAGAGTGCCTCGCATCGGCAAAGGTGCAGTCTTCGAAGCTGCTTTGTTCCACTGATAACCTGCCGAAGCAATCCAGCTGTATCCGGAGTGATGTGCGTGGCGTGGTTGATAATGAGGGTGTGAAGATACGGGAAGCGGGAGGTATCGCCAGCGAGCATGAGATGGCAGAAGGACTCAATCTGGATGTTGCCCGCCAGGTGGACCGGACGAGCGAGGAGCTCTTGCACAGCTTCCTCCCGAAGTATGCGAGAGACATATCCAACTCGCAATAAGTCCGCGACGGCGCAGGACTGCAAGATGAGCCGGAAGACGTCGAGATTGAGACCTGAGGCCCTTGTGCCACTCGCACGAGAATTCGCTGCGGTCTCGCTGTCTCGTTTGTCCCTATGTAGTCAATTAAGTACTCAACTGCGTCAATGGGTCAAGCCGTCAGACGCACCGCGAGGGTTTGGAACTTTCTTCTGGCATCGCGGAAGTGTACTCCGGATGTCGGTTCTCCAATGACAAGACCGTAGTGTGGACCCTAGATCGGAGACAATGGAAGTAGTGCAGCGAATGCAGCCGGAGGCAATTTAAGTGCTGGTCTTGACAAAGCGAGAGGGCGAGAGAGCAAGTGGCGACCAACCACGGTCGTACCCATGGCAGACGGTAAGCGCCGTCGGGTCGCTTGCATGTTCACAAACAATACTTGCAGGCTGAGCAGCTATCCCGGACTCGTTACTGAGCGCATCTTCACCTTTATGCAGCAAAGATTTGAAGTGAATCCCAGTGGTACGACGGTACTTACTAGTTCGAAATGGCTGCGCATTGCGAGAGGACACGCTGAGGAGCTCTGGGGAAATTATGTAGTATAGGATCTCCGGAGACAGAAGACAGGGCACATGGGTGGGATCCTACACGCGATGATGTACATGACTTGAAACCAGTGGTTGTTGAGGGCTTAGAGTCCACGAATGATGTCCGCAGCCTACGACAATGTATCGTGAGTTTGCGTCTCTGAGTTCAACAGAACGGAGACACACCTTCTCGGCGATAGCGTACACCGTCGCCTGCGTATGCGCCGCAATTTGCTATGGGGGAAAGTGTCAGTGAATATGGAGAACTCACACGTCCAGAGGCAGGGAGAACCTACCAAGGGCAAAATCGACGCATCGACCTGTCCGTGGTCATGAGCTTCGAGAGAGCAGTAGGAAGAGCAATTCGACACCCACCACGCGAACATTGGCAGTCCCATACACCCTCAACTCTGAATCTACGACCCCGCCGTCCTCTTTCGGAAGCATCGACGCCGTGCCGACAGGGTGGAAGACGCAGCCGAGTGTATTCTTGATATACTCTTTCAGCGCATCATCCGAGCAGGCCTCCTCAGGCGTTGGGAAAGCCTGCGTTCGCACAACGTCCGCGAGCGGTCCCGTCTTGAAGAATGCGAGGGAGAACTTGACGGACGCGAGGAGGACATCCAGGTCCTCCGGTCTCGAGAAGTACGCTAGGCGATATCGCGGTGATGAGACGCCATGCATGATGAGAAGGAGGCGGACACAACGTACATGGATCAATCGCCGGTGCGGCTGTGGGATCCGCAGACGTGATATGCACGGTGCCCCGCGAGAGCGGGTGCATGATGGCCGCAAGCGCAGTCATGTAGCGCGTCTTGGGCGTCGGCGGTAGACCTAGGAAGGGAATCATCCCGGGGAACGGGATGATCCTGAGGCACTTTCAGTTCAATAGCACTTAAAGAGCGTTGGAAGAGCGCGCGCACGTACTCTGCCTCCGGGGAAGACCGGTCAGAGAACAGCCTGATCTGCGTCTCGTACTGCTTCTTCAGACCGCTGGGAGTGTGTTCTGCGGCTGACAGCGCACTGTCCTTCCACGCCTGCTGCTGTTCCGCCGACATGAATGTCTTCGAAGGAATGAACGCGAAAGTCGACGCGGCTGAAGACGCGAGTGGTCCTTGTCGGGTCTCACTATGATGGACGTGAGTCGAATGAGTACCTTAGCAGTCAAGTTTGAAACTTACTACATCTGCTGGTAGGAGGCGACTACCTCAGGTTCCGCCGCCGTATCCAGGGTTTCGTACTTCGGGTCTATCTCGTAGACTACGGGCGCGTGTACATGGTCCTGTTCGGATTAGCATCGAACTGTCCTTTGTATTCTATGAACATCTTCACCTCTGTCATGAACGTCAGCCAATAATACATGGGCTATGTAGAGATGGACTACTCACGTAGGTTTTCACCAACAGATGGGAGGTCGACGAGTGTCGTGATGCCAAACTTGCGGAGGAGCTTCTCGTCTCCAATTCCCGACAGCTCGAGGATCTGGGGCGTCTTGAGGGAACCTAGGGAGGATTGTTCAGACGTGGCTCAGCTTGAACCCGTACCGTGCTACACACCGGCAGAGAGAATGACCTCCTTGTGGACTGCTGCATAGTACGGTTTGCCGCCGTGCAAAAACTCGATTCCAGTGGCCTGCAAAGGAGACGATCCATCACGGAATGTGATCCGGGAGACCGTCGCCGACGTGAGAACGAAGAGATTCTTGCGGTCAGCGTTCGCTTCGAAATATGCCTGTGCAAAAATCAATGTATCTGTACTGTGATAGAGAGCAATGCACGCACATTACCGGCATAGCTGCGCGTCGCAGTGCGTGAGTCAACAGCTGTGAACAAGTTTGACATTCCGATCTTGTTCCCATCATCCTACGTGGGAAAGTGCACGTATTGTAGGTCAGCTAGCAGCATGAGTCGGACCAGACTAGCACGCACGCTGTCTCCGTTGAACGGCACGCCTAACTCCGCGGTTGCGTCTATTACACGTTCCAAGAGGGGGCCAAAAGCGAAGGTACGTGCGTAGCTCTTGACAATCGGCCCGGAGTCTCCATGCCACCGAGAGTCTACCTTCGCTGCTCGGAATCTGGCGGTGTGGTCCGGCTCGGGGGAGAGGGCAGTCTCGGACTACGACGCACATGTCATCAATTCCGCTGTCGATGCACCAGCCCGGTTACACACCTTCTTGAAGTACGACAGGAGTCCGTTCCAGTCCCATCCCGGGTTCCCCAGAGCTTCGATAGCTATACGCCGTTGCAGATCAACGAGTGTTCGCGAATCAAACTGACCAGTGAGCCGCACCATCATAATCAGCTGCGGATCCGCTGTTACGTCGTTCAGCATGTCAGGAAAGATGTCGATTTCATGGAGTACGAACCGGTCGAAGATCACGATGTTGATCTCCAATGAGTAGATCGGCGTTCAGCATGGGAACAGGAGATGAGCGTGGTGAACACCTACCAGTGAGCAACCCCCTAATCCCTTGCCTCTACGTCACAATATGACGGTCAAGCATTGTACTTGAAACGTAAATTGGAGACGGGACTCGCAAGTACGTACCGAGGCTGAGGCACCTGTTTACCATTCGCATACTTCTGAGGGACCGTCGAGAAACCCCAGTCATGGCTCGCGCTCCCAATGAGAGTACCAGCCAGACCTGCGTCGGAAACCAGGCTGGATGAGTCATGAGGATCGAACTTGGAAGGTATCACGACTCACCAGGGATGTTGATCGCGACAACGTTAGGATCCCAATCTCCAGCTTCGAGGACACCGACCGTAATCGCAGGATCCTCGGAGAGGTTGAAAGATGTTTGTCAGTGGTTTGGCAGAGAACGCTTCTAAGCAGAGAATGGTGCCATACCGAGCCGCTAGAGTGAGCCCCGCAGTTCCGCCGCCGGCTATGATGTAGTCGAAGGTAGTCGATGCGAACTGTTCCGCAGTGAGATGAGCAGTCATATTGGGAGTTTTCCGCGGTCGCCAATGATTGGACACTCAAGCAGAGGTGTGGTGGGCATGGTGTGTCAGAGGGTGTCGTTTTTATTCTCTGCCGGGATGTTGAAAAGTCAACTGG
The DNA here is from genome assembly GCA_004369055.1 of Polyporus arcularius HHB13444. Lineage (NCBI taxonomy): Eukaryota > Fungi > Basidiomycota > Agaricomycetes > Polyporales > Polyporaceae > Polyporus > Polyporus arcularius. The sequence continues at coordinate 34,362 of ML211223.1, forward strand.
CGTCCGCGCTGACTGCGGCTTCGGAGCTTGGGCGGCCCTGAGTGAGCGGGATCACCTAAGTCCATCGTGCCACTGGCGCGGAAGAGCAAGAGAATCAGTCTCGCATGCCCTACATAGCCGCACAATGCGGGCCCTAGACGGCCACCGCGGTGGAATGACACTGACAGATCGATGCCGCATGTCACTGCTGCACATCATATCGTCAGGCTACCCTGGCAGGAAGAAGCTTGTTGGTGATAAGTCTTGCAGAGCGCAGTAGTTCATGTGAGATATCCTTGCATCCAAGTTCAAAGCCAGCGCGGCAGGTGTCTGTGGGTGGTTCGCGGACTTGGCATGAGGTTGGGCGAGTCCGATAGCCCCAAGAGATCGGCGCGGTAGACAGTTGAGGCAAGGCCTCCACAGGATACGCCTGATCCGCTGTCAGTTTGGCCGTCATTGTGTGAATGCAGCCGAGAGGAGAGGAGGGTATTCTGAACAGTACGACTACTTACACGTTCTTGTTGACCTGTTGAGATGTAATGGCGATGTAGTCTCGGAACAATCACCCAGCTTGAAGCTCGAAGAGGGTCTGAACGTCGAAATCACCGTACGCGACGCGCGTGCTACATCGCGTCAATTGTTACTCGGATGGCTTCGACTTTCAGTGCCTACATGGCCATAGCAGCAGCACCGTCACGATACATGAAAGAAGGCTTACATAGCGGCCGCTGTCTTTTAAGTATTCCGAGTTCAACAAAATCTTGCGCTGCGTCGGAAGCAGGGCGACAAGTACGCCTACGAGTTCATGTGGGCGGTGTGCGACAGTGCGAGCCATAACCGACAGCATCATTATTTTATCTCAGCTCAAAAGGTCGCGTCTAGGCACTGGTGAGAATGTATCAGCGAATACGACTTCGCCGCCGTAAACAGGGCACGCACACCATGGGATACTTATTCTCACTGGAGGTTCTCGCTTTGTACGTATGGTACAGTCGGTAGGGCCGAGCTATAATATGACGATGAATATTATTCAGAGTGCCTGAGGCTTTGAGCCAGACTTACAAGTTATACAAGTTACTGCTGTGTGGTCGACGAGGCAACGTGGTGGATCCGTGAAAGAGGCGAGCCGGCGCTTCAACTTTGCCAAGATCCAACTTGATAGCGCCTAATTACGTAGACTCAAACCACCACAGACCGCCATGTCTGGTATGGACACACTGTATGTCCGACAGTTTTCTTCTGATCAGTGAAACTGACCAGGGATGGACGAGCAGACGGATAACAGCTGAGCTCCCCAGAACGAGAGGAACACCTGTTCTGAACCTCGACGTCTTCCGGACGATCTTGCAGTCCTGCGCTGTCGCCGACTTGTTGCAAGTTGGCTATGCATCTAGTACCACCCGGAAGGAAGCCGTACGGGAGCTCCTATCGCGACCCATCTACCTCCAGAGCAATCGCCAGGTTCATTCTTTCTACCATCTGATGTTCGCCGACGATCCGGACGGCTCGCGTGTTCAATACCTTCAAACCCTTGTCCTCGACCAAATCCCGGACGTTACAGACGAAGTCGCTAGCATGCTCCTCGTTATTGTCAGGCGTGCGAGCCAGCTTCGCAACCTGTACCTCGGACCATACTTCATACTGCTGGATACGCACTTTGCCGATGCGGTTGCTCAACTCGAACATCTCCGTCTGCTGAAAATTAGGACGGTGTATCGGCATCTTCATGGGCGCATCCTTCCCATGTTGAGACAATTACGCTCAACGCTGAACACGCTGGAAGTGCCCGAATACGACTACTACCGCACGCTGGGCGATCACTTCCCTAACCAAGTGGCCGAATGCCAGCCGCAGCTCGCCAAGCTACGCATCTGCTATCCGACGTTGACTCCGAACTGGACGTGGACCCCTTATCCATCGCTCCGCGTTCTGGCACTCCGCGTAGAAGATCAGATAAGCAACCTGCAACTCATCTCGATCCTCTTCCCCAACTTGCGCGAGCTCTCCATGTCAGCGCACTTGTTCGCGGTCGACTTGAGTAACCCCATTATCATGACCACGCGGAACGCTTCCATCGCGTTCCAGGAGGACGGAGGTGGTTGGAAGTCCTTGGACCATCTCTCGGGCTCGATTTGGGACCTCTACACGCTGTGCGTGACCTGCCCCGTGCGTCGGGTGAGTCTAGGGCGATATTTTTCCAACTGGTGTTCCAGTTGCTCCGACGTCATCTCGCGGACACGCCCCCGCAGACTGGACATGGAGATATGCTGTACTAGACAGTGGTCGAGCACGACCTTCTCTGCTGCGCCGGGCCTCTTCGTGCAAGGTATGGAGTTGATCGAGCTTGGCGCGGTCTCGCACATGTGCCTCGACGTGTCGATCACAGCGTATGAGTATGATGTCTCCACCCAAGCTCTCGCCGTAAGCATCCTTCCCTCCCTCCTTGAGACCATCGCTCAACAGCCTGTATGATCAATTGCGCAGGAGGTGCTCCGTCCCCTTTTACATTCGTCCCAACTCGAATATCTGCACCTCAAGATAGGAGAGTCCTTCGACCAGGGGTCCGACTTGTTGCGCGAAATACTGCCCGTGCGTACGACGGTGCAGCAGGCCATGGAAAGGATCCACATTGCCGATCTTGTCTCTGCCTTGGCGAAGAATGGCCCCTTCCTCCGTACGATTGCCCTATCCCCAGCGAGTCGGGAGCGGTCGGTCTGGACAGTGGATCGAGGTGACGAGGGGCAGGTTCTGCGAAGACTGGATCCCTACACAGCCAAGCAGGTCGTAGAACGAGAAGAGAAGTGAAGAAGGGACTCGGAAGTTGTTCTCTCGTATCCGACGGAACTAATTACCACAATTAACAGTACTGTTACATGCGCCAAGTTATTATGTTGTTATCGGCTCGCCGGGCCGAGTGCCGTTGATACAGTTAAATAGTAAGTAAGTAAGGAGCTCAGCCTTTGTCCGCGACCACGACGACCGACTCAGCCCTTTGCTTCTCAGGCTCGACGACGAATTGCTCAGCTCTCAGCACGGGTACCGCATATGAGACTGTATCACGGAGTCAGCGTCGGCATCGAACTTTAAGAGGGGAGGTGGACCACTCACAGAGTGACTTGCACGCCTTCAAGCGACAGGCACAGCCAGATCGAGCAGGAGACGAGGACTACGGCGGCACAGCGGCAAGTCTGGCAGTCGCTCGTTGTATCTCATGCCAGACTTGCACGTGGTGCGCAAGCTCGCCTGCAGCACGTCCCCATGCATCTTCCCCTCCAGCCACTCCCTAGCCCCGTCGCTCCAAGTCTTGAAAGCACGGTTGTACCGGAGTCCGCGGGCGAAGACGCTAACATACTGACAGCATGTATTATAGGTGAGCGGCGGCTCGACGATTGACGATTGACGATTGACGTGGGAGAGAGGCGACGCACCTTGTCGTACAGCAGCCACCGGAGGCTCTTCCAAAAGTCAGGCTCGTCTGCATGCTCCTGCATCGCGTCCAGAACAGCGGCGAATAGCTCCTCGAGGTACTCCTCACTCCAATCGAAGCCGTGCGCCCGGGCCTCGAGCGTGTACGAGCCGACTTCGGAGGCCGTACTGAAACAGTCGCAAGAGTCCGGCGGCGGCGACACAGCGCAATTGAGCGTCGCAGCAACGGCGTGGACGCGCGAAGTCATCTCGAGCGGACTGGCAGGCCGGGCTGCGTACTCTGGGTAGGCCAGCACGAAGTCAACGGCGCGGAGCATCGCCGTCTCGCGCTCGCCGGAGAGGGAGAGACTGAACTTGGTTTGCGCGAGCGCATCGTCGAGCGCCTTGTTGCATGCATCCCAGACCCAGGGTGGGAGCTGCGACTTGCAGTGTACGAGCGTCGGCGATTCATGGCAGTAGCGGTCTGGGAGGCGCGGTGGGTCGTCAAGGAACACGTCGTAGAGCTCCCCGCTCCGGTAGTCATACGGCGGTAGGAAGTCGGAAGTGTCGCCGTGCTGATTGATATGCCTCTGGAGGTCTTGTCTTAGTCTCCAGTTCTCATGAGTCATGTCTCGCTGAGGAGGAGCAAGTGTAGCTCACCGATGCCAAAGACCGACTGGGCCGCCGTATGTCTCCCAAGCCCGCCACTCGACCGCACGCTCGTAATAGACGTGCCCTTTGTTCCCGTAACTAGCAAAGGCAAGGGGGTTGTCAGTAATCGAAATCCGACTCGAACTCAGACAGTACCCACACGATCACCTCCTTGCGTGCAACCCCATTCAGCTGGGATGCCATCAGGCCATATTGCTCTCTGATGAGTTTCTTCCCCAGCTTCAGAAGGTTTGAGAGAACATCACAGGATGGGCTCAGTCGCAGGCAACGTACCGTGATTCCCTCTGGTACACGCGATTCCCAGCCAAACGTGTCCCGCTGCTGCGTCTTCGGAGCCTTGCCTGCGGGCCTGCCAAGCGGCATCCACTTATCGAGGTTCGTTTGCTTCTTCGGCGAAGCGTCCTTAGGCATCGGGCCACAGGCAAATCGGAGGTGGTAATACGAGAGTACTCACGTACGTGAGGGGATGAGGGACGAGAGATGAGGGGCCCATGACTATCGGGAGTGGTCTGGCAGATATGGACGTCGAAAGCGTCTACTGTCTGCAGCGCGCAATTAGTATGAGTACCGTCACGGGACAGCCTTCAAGCTTCAGTAACAAACCCACCTCTTAACATGAATAACATACAATCTGTCCAACTGAAGTCAGATTTGACAAAGACAGCAAAGTGGGACAGCGCGGCAATGACGACGTCGACCGTGACAGCGTATTTGACAAGCTAGGCACGCAGTCACCGCCTTGGACGCCTCGAACAGCCGGGTCGAGTCGATTCTGCCTGTGGGCAGGGTTGGAGTCCAGACTGTTCGCGCTTGACAGACACAGGTTAGACGGAGTATGTATACAGTACGTAGAGCAGAACCAATGAGCAGAGAAGTCAGTGCACGTCAAGCGGTAGGAGTGACGAGGCATACGCACCATAACGATGATCGGAGCATCGAGCAGACGGCGACATGCCGATGATGTTCTACATACGTGATTGGTGGTGAGGGTGTTGTAAGCACGGAATGAGCACGCACGAGCAGTCTTGATCTTGACGGAGTTGGTAAGATGCAGTATATTTGCGCAACGCACAGCGTCGGGCGAAGTTGCACGATAACCTATATGGGGCATTGCGAGGACACAGCTACAGTGTACAACAAGACGCAAACGGCGGCGACAACAGCGAGGAAGCAGCACAGCAGGAAAAGCTAGAGGCGATATCCGACAGATACAGCAGCAGGCAGACCATAGAGCAGACGACGACAGCAGAGCGACTACGAGGCGTGAGATCGAGCGCGTCAGCACCAAGCTCGAACACTGGATAAAAGACATGGACTTACCTATGACCAAGATCAGTAGGGAGCAGTGGACGGCCCAGCGACAGCTGTAGAGCTCGACGACGACTCCGGTTCCGGAATCATTGCAGGCGGAGCAGACGACGACGGCGGGCCAGCACGCGGACCTGGCAGGAGCTCGTTATATCTCCTGCCAGACTCGCACGCCCCGCGCAGGCTGCCTCTCAGCGCGTCCTCGGACATCCTCCCTTCCAGCCACTCCCTAGCTCCGTCACTCCAAGTCTTCGAGTCGCGGTCGTACTGGAGGCCGCGCGAGAAGATGGTCACATACTGCCGAGGCTAGGTGAGCGAGGGTCGGAGACACAAAGGAGTGAACGACGCACCTTGTCGTACACCATCCAGCGGGCAGTCTTCCACACCGGCTCGGGGTCGTCTACGCGTTCGTTGACGGCGTCGAGGATGGCCGCAAAGAGCGCCTCGAGGTAGTTCGCGTTCCAGTCGAAGCGGTTTGCGCGAACGTCGAGCGTGCACGAGTCGGGCAGCGCGACTACGTCCCAATCCTGAGGGTCCGGGGGTGGCTGCGCAGCACACTCCAACATCGCGGCAAGGGTGTAGAGATGCGGAGGGATCACCAGGGGCTCCCCGGGGGGTCGGGTAGCGTACTCGGGGTAGGCGCAGATGAAGGTGACAGCGCGGAGCATTGCCATTTCGCGTGCTCCGGGCAGGACGATGGAGAACTTGGTCTGCGAGAGCGCGTCGTTGAGCGCCTTGTTGCACTTGTCCCAGGCCCAGCCCGGGATCTTGGACTTGCAGTGCTGCAGGATCGAGGAGCCGTGGCAGTAGCGGTCGGGAAGACGCGGGGGTTCGTCGAGGAAGACATTGTAAAGCCCCCCAGGCTGGTAGTCGTACGGCGCATGAAAGTGTGCAGGGTCGCGGTTCATCGCGATGTGCTCTTTGAGCTTCTTCTTCACGCTAGAGCGTCGTAGGTGACAATGGGCTGAACGAGGAGAGCGTAGATACTCACATGTGCCACAGTCCCACAGGACCGCCGTGCACCTCCCAGGCCCTCCATTCCACGTCCTTCTCATAGTACGCGCGACCCTTCCTTCCGTCGCTGGAGAATTAAAATCATACGATCAGCACGACTCGCGGCAACGAGAGAGGTTCCCAGATGTATGAAGGCGACAGCCCATGCAGCCCACAGCTGCGGTTTCTCGGGGACGATCACACAAGCATGAGCACAGACATGGAAGTACTCACTACAAGGTCTCCACGCTCTTGACACCATCAAGTTGCCACACCGTCAGATCATACTGCTCCTTGATGAAAAGCTGGTTCGTCTTGACGAACGCGGGTAAGTCGTTGAGGACGGAGAGAAAGCTGCATGGCACTCACCGTGATGTTCTCTGGTACCCGCGATTCCCAACCCCATGTGTCGCGTTGCGGCGTCTTGGGTGCTCGTTCTCCGCCTTTATTTAGCCAGTTCTTGAAGAACTCGGTCTGCCTATTCTTCCTGGGCGAAGTAACCTTCGGCATCGAAGGTACAGTGAATCTGCCTGGCAACAGGGTCAGCGGTGTCGTCGAATGAGTCGTCTCAGACGCGCGGCGCTGCCGAGGCAGAAGACATAGAGTGACGCATTCAACATATCAAGTCCAGAAGGAGATGGGGGGAGGAGGAGGAGGAGAGCAACGCACGATAGACGCGCGAATGAAGACACACACAAGCCGCCGCCGGCATGCATGATCATGATGCGATGACGTCGTGCGCCGCCGCCCACGGCTGCGTGCAGATTGCCCTAGATTGCCGCGATGCAGCTCGAGCGTCGTACTTATTCTGCGCGACGCTGCGTCCCGACGAGCTGCATCTGACCGCTCCTCCCCCCGTTCGCTGAAGACGATGGTGATGGCACCAGGTACTAGAACTATCTGTTCTTCCTGACTCGGAGAACGTGAACGTGATGCCACTAATGCGTACTTTGTAGCAGTAACTTTCTATGAGATGTGGCGAATGTAAACGCGTATGATGGTGGGTCGACCGTGGGGGTAAGAGGCAAGATGCGTGAGGCTTGGTAGCCTGCCCGTACACGCCTATTTGGCTTTGATTTGGCTCGTGTGCTTGGTCAGCAGAGAGTTTACTACGGAGAATATGCCGGAGCCTCGGGCGCAAACGGTATGTACGAGTACATATGTGCCCGTCGCCGCATCCCAGGTGTCGACGGTTCCTTACCTTTAAGTCGCACGGAGGCTGAGTGCACTGTGCAGTCACAGACCTACAGTAGCTTGGAGCCGGCATTAGAATCGACCTCGGCAAGCCCCACCATACCGGCGGACTTCAGCTTCAGCGCTCAGCCGTAACCTTGAAGGCTTCGAGGTTTCTGGAAGACGTGTGAGCCATGGACGAGAAGCATGTCGGCGTCGACGAGGGAACATACAGCACCAGGGGTTCTCCAGGTCTGGCTGCGATCCAACGTCGAAACAGGCAGCGTCTGCTGTGGCGCCGAGAAGCCATCGAAGAACTGAGGTCCGGAGCGACGACACGCGTGTCGCTCACATGAGGCGAGCGTCGAACGCGGCTGCCTGTTGACTGAAAGCAACGTGCACTCCGACGCATCCGTTCGTTCCACGGAGGTCGCTACTGCCATGTACCACGCAACAGTCGACGAAGCGGGACGACGACACGGCGAGGGGTCCCGCATCCGGGGAAACTGCGGAGAAGCACAGAGTCCGGTACCCAGAACCGGGACCAGCGATGTGTCACGGACAGCCTCAGCCTGCGATAAGTAAGTATCGCGGCAAGGTGACGGAGACAGGGATTGTCCCGATGGAACACGGACTCCCGCGATGGGTAAACACATGTACATGTAGCCTTGTCCACATCCTCCAAACACCGCCCACATGGTGCTTCTCGGGGCAGTCCAAGGGTCCGGGGCGCTCGGACACAGTAAAGTGTACCGGAGGCTTGGTTTCGCTGAAGAGACCGGACCCTAGGGCTTAGCGAACGCGGCCTGGCTTTGCGCGTCTTGACGGCGCCGAGAAGAGATCTGCAGGCTGCGGAGTACGCCCTGGGAACGTGCACGGGCTGTGCTTCACGGTCGCCGGCGGAGGTGGTCAAGTCCGCCTATTCGAGCAGCGGACGTCCTACATAGGAGCTGGAAAGTCAGGATATCCCGCTCTGTGTGACCGGTCGAAGATCGTATGCGGGGCTAGACGCCAAACGACACCCGCAGCATCGTCGTCACGCTCCGAGGTGACGAATATGCTATCAGGGTGCGGAGGGAGTGTCTGGTGTTCGAGAGCCCACGCTTTGGGAAGTTGCTGAAACGCGGGAACAGCGCTAGAAGCAAGCTAGAAGCGTCGACGGGCTGGACCATCTCTTGCGCAGCAGAGTGAACGACACGTTTGAGCCGGCGAGTCCGAAGGAGGTTAGCGGCCAGGCAGGGGGCTGCAGTGGATCTTCAAGCTTCAACCGCGGAGGAACGAGACGAGTCCCTTGGCGCGTGAACGAATATGGTTTGAAGTTTCCCTTGCTTCTAAGGTGTAACGCTGTCCCAATCGGCATGGTCCATCACAGGCCAGCCTGAAACGTTGAACGTTCAAGGCCAGAGGGTCCTGTGACGATGTATCAGCTGCACGCGAAACACATGACGAGTCGTCATCGAAAGAAGAACCGCACCGAGGGCTTCCGACAAGTTGGGCAGAAGATAGCGTCCGAGTGAGCTCTGCGCATCGCCTCGGGCAGTCAGCGGAAAGCGATCCGAGTCTGAATGCGGCGGGGTGCATGCTCACTGCCATGTAAAAGGTGATACGCCCCCGGGGTCCGGGGCAAAGGCTGAAACCAGCGGGGGCGATGCAACGAGGTGGAAATCAATGCGGTGGCTTGGAATGATCCCAATGCGCTGATGAGCTATTTTGGAGGATGAAGCATAAGGTCGAAAGCGTACAATCCTGATAACGTCAGAAGATCCGACTCGGCTTATCTACAGCAGCAGGTACCCGCGCGGACGTGTTTGAGAGCGTCGACGTTCCCGTTCCGCAGGTCAACCGGACCGTCCACGTTGGACTCGAGTGCGCCGCGCATGCGCCGACATCGGTGCTGCAGACAGGCCCAGTCAGAGTCATCCACAGGCTGCGGCCTAAACGCGGACGACGGAGACCCTCGGCAAGGGATGGGCTTGAGACGGTCTGAGGCTTCCAACATATTAGACTGTGGAGACAATTGATTTCGCGAGAATTCCTCAGCCGAGTTCGCGTTTGAACGCGACATGAGGTGGCTGTACGTACCGGGACCCGGATAACTAATTGCGGCACGGATTCGGAGGGCACGCCCTTCGGGCGGTAGGCCTGGAGGGAGCCGAGAAGCCACTGTCGAAGAGCCGTGGTCCGGAGCGACCAGGCGCATGGCGTGACGGATTTGAACACGACGCGCATGTAGCATCACAAGATGACTTGCGTAACAAGCCTCCACCAGGGGGGGGGGTCCAGAAGCCAACGCAGCGTGTGCTGCAACGAGTTGAATGTGGTGTCAGCCGGTATCAGATTCGGCAGTGCTCGACGGTCGTATTCATCAGCTTCGGACATCTCCTCACGCAAATTGTGCTCGAAAACGGCAACATTGCAGTCGCGACCGCTTCCCGTCCTCAGACCTCACCGCCAAATACCCAGCAGAGCCAACTGGCGCCTTGGCGGCGGTGGAAAGAGAGGCACAGTTGGCTTCTCGTCGTCGTCAACAACGCCGATACGGCTTCATCGTAGTGGTAGAGATCGCTAGACCAACTTCTGCAGGGGATGACGAATGTCAGCCGGGAGGCGGTGAAGTTCTTCCACGAGGAACCAACCTTGGCAGGCTACTTCTGAACAGCGTTGAATTCCTGGTAAACGAGTGGGGTTGCAACAGGGCATCCCACCGAGTACTGAGCTCTGCGAGCAGCTTGAAATACAATATGCTTACAGTCGAGAGATCGGTGCTGACCGTGACATCAAGCAGGCAGCAAGACGTTAACCGCTGAGGGAGTCCAGATAAACATGCGCGGACGAAGGAACGCTATACTGACCGTGTTTCCTGCAAGATGTCCGAGCGTGTTGCTCCCTGTTCAAGTTGCTCCTGGTCTTCGCAACGCGGAGCTCGAATGTGGCGGCTTCTTCCGAGCGCACGGACCGTGTAGATCTCCGATTGGCTTGCCTGCGGTCGGCATGGGCAAGTGTGTCGGTCGTGCCTCCTTCAATTGCCTCTGGTCCCGTCCTTGAGCTGACCGATGTATTTCTACGGTGCAGGATGCCATCTACTATACAAGAGACTACCTCACCCCCCGGAACCGGTCGCAGGCCCTCTCCCATGGCCAGGGATACGTCTCCGACCCCCGTACGTTACCGCTGGCTGACGACCATCGGCGAACATTGGACCGTACATCATCACTACAGATCCACGGGTGGGCTAGCAGACACTCATGGTCTCTTTACTCAAGATAGCACAAGGAAACGCGCTGTATGATTACCGGCTGAGTCCCAAGGACCTCAAGGGCCTGGAGCATACACAGGAGACGTACGTCCATCTTGTCGTGTTCACGCACTGCGACACTGAGTAGGGCACCGTCAAGCGTCATGCACGGACACGAACGGCACTTCTACTACAAGTACAAGGAGCGGGACGTACTCGCACGCGCGTCAGCGGCTTCTGAGATGTGTGAGTGTTCCGTCTTCTCCCCACCCGCCTCTCTCATCCTCCTCCTTGCAGCCTCAAGCGGCGACGCACAGCCGTCGCCAGGAACCCTGTCGAGTTCACGGCTTCCGACGAGCACGTCCCGCGCGACTACCGTCGCGGCAGGTTCTACGACATCACTAAGGACTTCTTCATCCCGCCCCCAGGCCACTTCTACCGTCGGCTGCCACCCGCACACCAGAGCGCATACAACACACTCGGGCCGCAGAGGTACGCCGCATGCGTCAACACCCTGGAACACACCGAGTGGCCCGCCTCGCCCTCCGACCAGTTCACCGTCGAGATCACAGACGAGTCGTCCCGGCGCCTGCGCCCACCCCGGTCATGCGCAGACCAGAGGCCGACGCCGCGCTCGCCACCGCCGTCGAGTTCTTCACCGCATACCCCGCGCGTCCAGCTCGCCCGCTGAAGCGCTCCTCCCGCCCGATCGCGCGCGTGCTCGAGGAGATGCGCTCGGTGCTCCGGCAGGCTCCCGCTGCACCGCGGCGCGGGACGGCCGCGTGGGGTGCCGCGGCGGAGAGGCTCGAGTGCATGGACGAGCCCGCCCCGGGGCACTACAGGTGGAGCGCGGCGTATTTCGAGTGCGTCTTTGCGGCGCTGTGTGCGCTGATCGAGCGAGACCCGTCCGCGTGGGAGGGCTTCCGCTGGGAGATCTACGACAAGGTGAGTGCATGCATGCGAGTGTCTGTATTCGTGCTGACTTGTGTGTGTGCTTGCAGTACGTCGCGTCGGTCTCGCTGCGCGCGGCGGTGCGGTACGACGCGCTGCAGGAGTCCTGGACCGACGCCGCGGCGGAGTGGCTGTCGGTCCAGGTGCCACCCGATGGGCTGCGGGGGACGTGTGCGAGCGGGCAGCGGTACGACGAGCTGCTCGGCGAGCGCGTGTTGCCATGAAGCGCAGTCTGTGTGTGTGTGTACCAGTACTTGTAGCTTTAGGGGAGCGTGGATGATGTGTACTATCGATGTATGTTTGCAGAGATAAAGGATGAGATAAAGTACTTCGAGTTGTGATCTGCTTGTGTGCCTCTCCATAAAGACTCGGAAGGATGTCATTACTACCGGTCTGCAGCGTTCAAACAGAAGGGGCATTGGTAATGGCCGCAGACTTTCCACTTGCTCTCGGTAAGCTGCCTGGATCGATGCGAGAGCCGATGGTCAGTATGAGAGTACTTCAAGCAGCCTGAGTAGTACCACGCTATGTATATTAGTACCACAAAGGACGATATGTACAAACATAACTCATGAACGATGCAGTCGGCTACAAGAAGCAAACGTCAGAAGAGCAAAGTCATCCCGCACTCACGAGTCACCAAGTCAGTTGATGTGGTATAGGTATAGCTCGTCAGCCTCACCCAGGCGCAGATGAGGGCCCTGCGACAGGGCCGGCCTCGTTCGCCACAGTCTGCATTCCCGGCGGAGACGTCGACGACGGAAGGAGGTCGTTATACAGCATACCTGCGCAACTGTCGCGGAGGGTCTTCTGCAGCTCGTCCGGCGTGACGCGAGCCTCAAGCCAGATACCCGCAGGATCTGACCATCCTTGCATGCGGGAGTCACACTTTGTAGATTTTCGGGACGCAGACGAGCGCGCGAGAGACGAGGAGGGTAGAAGAATTCGATTAAGGAGGGCGAGTGTCCTCTGTAAGCGGAAGGAAGACGGCGGAAGGGGAGAACAGAGGTCAATCGCGTGAAGACGAGCGAAGAAAATACATGCTATATGTATCCTAAACTAGCGCTGACCAGATCGTAATCTATCGATGTAAGTACGAGCTCGAACCGCAAGATGCCGGTGAGCGTCACAGACTACAACACA